>CM073136.1:9037295-9337295 GCA_037039145.1 Fundulus diaphanus
ACTCTGTTCCAGCTAGTCACAGCCAGAGACCCCGTTCCAGCCCAGCCTCAGCCAAAGACACTGTTCCAGCTAAGTAACAGCCAGTGACTCGGTTCCAACTCAGCCCGCAGTCTAGGGTTCGCCGGTTTCGGGGTTCCGCTGTTGTCCCTGTCTTCGGTTCCTGTGCTCCGTTCTGGTTCCAAGTTCTCAACTCCTGGTGAGCCGCCCTGGTCTCAAGTTCTCAACTCCTGGTGTTCCGTCCTGGTCTCAAGTTCTCGGCTCTTGTGTTCCGTCCTGGTCTCAAGTCTTCGGCTCCAGTGTTCCTTCCTGATCAGACTCTCCACACTACTCCTGTCGGCCAGCTTCTGCACCCTACATCTCCATCTGTTAAAAGACTCTGGTTCCTCTCGTCATCCATCATCCACACTGTTCAATAAACTCACTTTATAGAACTAGCTCTGTGTGTGCGTGCTGTGTCCGGATTCATCCCAGAAAAATACCATGACAATATGTATGTATGTATATGTAGTTGTATCAACATATGCGTGCCCTGATTCAAATTAAATGAATTCAGTCTTATTTAAGTACTTTTTGACAATATTTATTGTCATGAAACAAGGGAGCTGAACATCCTTGTCTAATTTACTGAGTAAAAGTAGAATGTCATATACAAAAGACAACTAAGCATAACATTAAAATTGTGCATGCTCTGGAGTGTCTGACACTCAAAAAACAAATGGAGGAAAACCTGGATTTCCATTTTGTTTCCCATCTGGACTCAACTGTCTCAAACTATTGAATGATTTAATAACTGAACATTTTGAACAATCAGTTTTTTCTTTTGCTTTCAGTGAGAGAAGTGAGCTCTTGTTTGCCCTGCCAGGATTTTAAACCTGGGTTTAAATGGAGTCAGAGCCATTCTTATGCATGTGTGGAGGTGCTCATGGGTGAGCCTGGAATGATATTTAGTTTTTATAATGTTTATTGTGGAGAAAGCTGCCTCATAGTTGTGTGTGGAGCCAAACAGTCAAGATTTGCATGGCTACTTTTTTCAGAGCTGGGAAAGCTAAATCAGGAACTATTTGAGAAGGTCCTGACATCTGTGAGATATGGGTTTTTAATGAACACGGTAAGCTGCTGACCAACACTGAAGCTGTCAAAACGATTGAAGTTTACAATGAGCTTCTCAATAAAGTCAACAGAAGATACATCTTGCTGTCCCTCTACCAGTTCTTACACTGCTGGGAAGTGGACACAGTCTTCCTGCAGATTATCCTTGAAAATCTCAAGTTTCCTTTGAAAGGCATGGACAGCTGTCATTAGTTCACAAATTGAATTGTCTCTGCCCTGTAGCTTCAAGTTCAGTTCATTTAGATGTGAAGTAATGTCAACTAAAAAGGCCACATTGTCTTGCTGTTTCTCATTTTCTAACATAAACTAACAGCTGAGCATTGTCACACATGTCAGTGGACTCATCCACGGCTAAGCCTTGGGGCCTTTTTCATTGCTTCGTCAAGCTGGGATAGCACATCCTGAGTTAAAACTTCACATTTCTTTGTAGCAGTGGATGCAGACATGGGGATTTCCTTTATTTTCTCACAAAGTTAAAGATCAGGCTGGTGTCTCTCACTGGCCCACCAGCTGCTCCACCTCCTCTCTATAGTCCTGGTCGCTGTCATCTCTGATCAGGCCCACCACCGTCGTGTCGTCTGCAAACTTTACAATGTGATTGGTGGTGAACCTGGGGATGCAGTCGTGTGTCATCAGAGTAAACAGCAGGGGGCTCAGGATGCAGCCCTGAGCCCAGATGTTCCAGTTTTTCCACCAGATGCTGTAGGATGATGGTGTTGAATGCTGAACTGAAGTCCAGGAACATGCTCAAGGGGACGGGGCGTGGGTTGGCTTGGAACCCGTTAATAACTGCTTGCAGTTCTAGTTATTATTAGGGTTCCAAGCCCGCAGCGCAGGCGAACGGCTATGCCGTTCGTCTGCACTGTGTGCAGAGAATCCTATTGTTTTTCGTGTGTTTCTTCATTATTCTCGCAATATTCTTCTCCGCTAAAACGCGTTGTGCGGCCCATGTGGACTTGTAACAAACCTATTGAATCAGGTATCCAAGTACAGAATGTGCACCGCTACTCAAACCCAGAAATTCAGACCCCTCAACAACTAGGGGGCGCTATAACAAAGGACAACGCGTTTCGGCCTATAATCACCAAACTACTGGTCCCACACTCAAAAACTTCACATAACTTTGTTTATTGGATGATTCTGCAAAATAAAGGGAATTGGCACACCTTTCGTTTCTCAGCTAGTTTTCGCGCTACATGGCTACAAACGTTAAACCTTTCTTGTTAAACTCCTCCTACATTTTTTGTGCAATCCGCGCAAAACTCCATATATAACCGTGTAATGGACAAATAAAAAAGTTAACGCGGCAGATTTTTTAATTTTGACTTTTTCGAAAAGTAATGCTAAAATAAGTGATTGTTAGCTAACTAGCTCTAAATGTAATTGCTGATTATTCTAAAACCATAACAGATATTAACATGTCCTTCACAAATCATAGTCCAAATAAGATTTTGCACACGTGACCCACGTTTGAGAATTGTCCATCACTAGGGGGCGCTGTGATGTCAAGAAATCTACTACACAAGAATGGCTGATTGGATTTTTCCAAAACCTTCTTTATTCCCTTCTAGCCATATTCCTGAACTAAAGTATAAAATATGGTAATGATTGAAATGTCTCTGTCTTCTCCAGGGGATGAGGGTGGTAATGGGTGATGGGGAAGGTCTTTCGGCTGGGGTGGTGAAGGGGGAAAATGTCTCTGGGGGGTGTGACGGAATGTGTGGGGGAAGGGACAGGTTCTGGGGTAAAGGGGAGTGGGATAGCAGTTGGGTCGACCTCCCGGACATGGGCTGATTATTCAACTCTAGTTGGTTCATCATCTGTAGACTTCAGTAGATCGGTGATTAGGTCATCTAGGAGGAGTAGATGGGACATGCCTTCATCCTCCATGGACTTCAACTTGTCGCTTCTCAAGTAGTCAACAATCAGCTCATACAGGTCAATGTCACTTAGCTCTTCAATGTTGGCCTCTGCAGTGCCATCATCAATAGAGAGGACAATTGCTTGTAGCTGACTTGTACTCAAACTAGAAAGCTGTCTCTGGATCTTGACGATCAGCACCCGCCGTGGTGCATTAGTGGCCATGACGTTCAATGGTGGTAGATACTCTCTGAATGACACACGTAGATGTAGCCTTCCCTGAAGTTCCGGACATCTCAAACGCTGAACTTGCACTCTTCACCAGGCAGTAGCTTCACTCCAAAACAATCCCGGACGAGCCCCCAATTGTTACCGGCGCCAGCCCTAGGGGTAAGCTGGGCGGTAGCAAGTGGCACACAGCTAGCATAGGCTGTGTTGCCTAAAACAGAGTCTATGGCTGTAGGCCTGTGGACAGACGAGGGAGACACGTTATCAGACCATAGCTCATTTACTTCTGACATTTAACACAATTATCACATTCACACATTCATACAATAGACAATAATCCATAAAATAACAGCACAATAAATAATAGCAATTAAATGGAAACCAATACACATAGTTGACAAAATGTAAAAAGTACAAATAATAACATATAGACTTTAAATAATATACAATTCACATTAATCAATAATAAAATGTATCAAAAAGACAATACAATAACATTAAACACCTTTCCTCACTTTTATATCACTCTATCATTACAGCACAAGTGCTTAATTTACGCGTTAGTGCCAAAAACACTATTATCCTGTCATTTCTGTTCTCACTCACATATACACATAGAAGCGCTGGGCTAGATCAAAAGAAAAGCGCCTCCGAATGGCGGGCTGAACAACTAAAGCACACGTAACATGGCGATCTCAACAAACTTGAACATGGACTCTCAATTCTGCTAATATTACACTCAAGCTTATGTGAGCATGCTAGAAACCTAGTTACAAAGCATATACTGGCTTCATATATCTGTTTCATACTACTAACTTATCTGTAATCAACAAAAGCGATCATACAAAATGGCGGAGGTATATGCACATTATGAATCACACTGATACCTCGTCATTCAGTATTTAGAAACAGTAAACGTTTCACCACAGTGTTTCTACATTAATATACACTCGTTTACATGTTATCAGGACCAAGTTTAAGTTCACATATTTATGTTTTATTGACATACCTGTGGACAGACGAGGGAGACACGTTATCAGACCATAGCTCATTTACTTCTGAGCTGCGCCTGCGCAAGAGCCCTCTATGCCCACAGCAGCGCTAATGCACCCTCTGCTGGTGTGGATGAGCACAGCAACCTTAACTATATAGAGTACACATTAGTATTACAATACAAAAAAATAGAGGGGGTGTCTGTTTTCATAAAAACTTATAATATAGCGTTTTTTTTCAACCTACTACATGTACTCTTAGAGACCATATAACTTCTGGATCAAAATAAACACAAACAATTACTATTCCACACGTTATTATTTATTAAACCAAAACAACTCCCTGTTACAGTAATTATTCTAATTCAATAAAAACTAGGAAACACTACTCGCTACTAAAATAAACATGCAAAAGAAAATAAATGAAAATAAAACAAGTCAAAATGGATTAAATGAGAGGTACCAATTCTTAGTTCAACTTTGGCCAAGAGGCGGTCTCACTTCAGAACAAAGGATTTTCAAAGGGAAATGTGGGAAACCGAACACGAACAAAGAAGGAAAGATGAAGATAAGGAGAGAAAAGGAAAAGTGGCTTTCGGCGGGGTCCGCTTACAATCAAACCAAAAACAGCACAGCCAAAATCACTTCACACACACATCAGAAATATCCAGCACAGTTAAACAACTCTGTCTCGGAGTAATTAAGCATTAAACTAATTCCTAATAGGTTCTGCCCAGGCACAAAATATCACCTTATGGGTGAGAAAGAAAAGAAATAAAGAGGGGAAGTCCCGTTTACTTGTGATGTCTCATAGGGGGTGTCCCAGCTCCGCATCCGTGGCTCTGTGTCTTCAGCAGCACTTCGGGCGGCACGGGTCCGTCAGACACTTTGTCTACTGAACCAATAGCAGAAATCTGCAGCCAACCTGAAACATCCTACCAATCTCCTCCCCTTATCTATTTTCCAAATGTGATATGGTAGCTGAACACCACTGCTGCCACTTCTTGGTCAAATCGGGCGGCAGCTCCTCATCCCATCTGAGCCTCCTTTCCCACATCTCTTGGAACAAACATTTTATCCTGATTGTGAAAGGGGTCAAGAATCCAAGAGGGTCAAAAATGCGAGCAGAAGACTGCAGAACACTTCTTTTAGTGTTTTCTCTCACCTTCAGAATGTCAAGCAGCCCTATGAGGTCGAACCCAAAATCATCGGTGACAGGTCTCCACACCAGGCCCAGAACCTTCAGCACCGACCCGTGTGTTTCTGGCTGTGCAGTGCAATCCAGCGAGATCTCCTGCCATTTTTCTCTAAGCTCAGGAGAGTTCGTCATCCATTTACACAGCTCCATGCCTGCAGCAGACATAATATTTTTGACTGTTGTTGTCACTGCATGAGCTTCTGTCACCTCCCTCGCACTTGAAATAAAGTCATCCACATAAAGTGAGGAACGGACAATGTCTATCACTTGTGGGTGTTCGCCCTCATATTGTCTCAAATGCTTCCTAATGGTGGCGGCCAGTAAAAATGGGCTTGATGAAGCTCCAAACACCAATCTTGTCATCCTGAGGACACGCAGATTCTCCTCCGTTGGTGGGCCTGTGAACCACAGAAATCTTACAGAGTCCCTGTCTACTTCTGAGAGCGAAATCTGTAAAAATGCCTTCTTAATGTCTGCCATGTATGCAATTTCATGCAGTCTAAACTTAATCAAAACACTCATCAGATCTGGATTCAAATTGGGACCTGTTAAGAGACAGTCGTTTAGTGAGGGACTTCCATCTTCGTGGGATGAAGCATCAAAAACAACTCGCAATTTTGTTGTCACCTTATCCTCCCTCAGTACAGCATGATGAGGTAAGTAGTAAATCCGACTGCTTAGTGGTGGTGTACACTCCTTAGGAACATCCTCAGTCATTCCTTGTTTTAGGTAGTCCTCCACCACATCATTGTATATTCTGTAGAGCGCAACATCCTTTTGTAGTTTCCTTTTCAAACTCTCAAGTCGCCTTTTTGCAGCGCGGTAATTGTCTTGAAGTGGAGGATGAGATTGTCGCCATGGCAACTCCACTTGATAACGCCCATCCTTGAAGATGGAGGTTTCTTCAAACCGCTGCAACGCTTCCACATCATCTGGGTTCTCAGACTTCTCGCTTATGATACCCAGGGGCTCAAGCTCCCAAAATGCATGCAGCTGTTTGTCCATCTGTGCATCCTTGCTGAGCTGAATATGCATGCATGTCGTCTCTGTTATGCTGGACATGGCTACTGGGCCCTGTACTGCCCATCCAAAGGTGCTCTCCTGTGCCACCAGGCTCTCTGTCAGTCTTTCTACTCGACCTGATACGATCTGCCAGTAGTAATCTGAGCCGATTAGCACAGAAAGTTCAGTTTCATCATCTCCAGCGAAGTCTGCGAGTTGGAGACCTCTCCTTCTCATCTCTTTCTGAATGTGTTCACCAGGAACTTTCATCAATGAGGTACACACGTCTGTGGTCACAACTGCCTCTATTTCAATTCTTTGCTGTCCATCCCAAACATTTTCCAAGCTGAGATTCACTATGTTGTGCTTCACCGTTGTGGGAGCAGAGAAGCCAAATGTGTGAAGGGTAAGTGTCCCTTGTCTGGTAACAGGTAGCTGCAGAGCCCTCACCACATTTTCATGCACAAAACTCCCCTGGCTGCCTCCATCCAGCAAGCAGCGAACCATCTTCCTGCTTGTTGGCCCTACCACCCATACCTTGGCGGTTTGTAGCAGCACAGTGTTCTCAGTTTCAGGTTTGCCCTTTTCTGTTTGGGGAATTACAGAAGAAATTAATATGATTTGCTGCATATTTTGTGAGCAGACTGGTTCTCTTTCTGGTTGTATGATCTTGTCATTTGTAAAGCTCTCTCTCGGCTCTGTATCTCTCTCTGCAGAAACTTGAGCATGTCTGGCACCTTCCACTCATCCTGTTCTCCTCTCTGTCGGCTGTATTCAAGAGCCATGTCCTCTGGCAGCATCTGGAGAAGTATTGGGCATAACCTGCCTCCGTAGGTGTCTGATACTACTCCCAGTGACTCTAAGCTTCTGATTTGAATTTCACAGTCATCATATAACTGCCTCAATGCACTGACATCGGATGACTTCTTTACAGGAGTGAGATTCAAAAGCTTTGACATGTGAGCATTTACAATAAGATCTTTCTGTCCGAATCTGCTTCAAAGTATATCAACTGCAGCATCATAGTTTACTGTCTGTCAGGGTTACCGTTCCAGTGAGGTAAGTTTTCAGGTAGGTAAACTTTTCTTTACTGCAGAGGGCATCATTGTTATGAATAGCAGTCTCATAGTCAAAATTCCTGCCATAACCTTACGTCTCCGTAAAATTTCTCGATCATTAGCTTCGGCAGTCTTACGGTCGGGTTGCTGCGCTGAGAGCCAGCGGTGATTGCACTAACGTCACTTAGCCGAGCATGCCGGAGATCGTCTTTACTCACAGTCTCGTGCGCGGATTACTTAGTGAGCCCGCTCCTTCATCTCGATGATACGATCTCTATATTCCTCTGCAAGTTCAATCTCTGCATCCATGGCATCCAGCGGCGTGTATTCCTCCGCTATGCGGTCCAGCTCGCGCAAACTGTCCTCTTTTGCCGACAACACGGCTAACATCTCTTGCACACGGCTGATGTCCGGGTCTTCCTTTGATACTTCACCGTCAATCTGGTTCAGCACTTTCATTGTGGAACTCCGTATTGTCCGCCGCTTCCGTTTCGATCTTTCAACAAGTAGTTCCACAGCGTTCGGTTGCTTTTCGGTGCTTCTAGCTTCGTCAGCCATTATCTCCTGAATTCCCGAGTTTTGGCACCAAAAAATGTTGTGACTTACAACTAAAAATGACGAAGCGAGACGGTTACTTTCATTTCGTTGAACTTTAGTGAAAAACGGTGGAAAAAATAGAAGGAAAACATACAGCGTGTGCCAGTCGGCTCGGCTCAACAATACTACTTTTTCACGTAAAAGTTACGTTGCTTTTTTTTAACTTTCTGCTCCCAGAGCATCTTGGGTAATAAAGTCCACCTCAATACAACTCTAAATAAATGCAGTCTCAAATTTAACCACATTTAACACATGGACTGTGTTATCAACATTAATGTTAACTTATATTTTTTAACTCAGTAACTTATCATTCATTTATTATGAAATAATAAGTCCTCAACAAATAAATTCACAGCAATCAAAGACCAACCGTTATTAATTAAATGAATTGATCTACTGTATTCCTAGCGACATTCCAGTCCAGCTAAATGGAATTTTAATTTTATACATGAAATTATAAATAAAGGCTCACTCATATAGTTCATTTATTGAACAGAAAATATTCACATCAATCCTTCAATGAGCTAGCAAGGTTAACCAACACTAGATTAATATTTGCTTTTGCTTTCCATTTTCCTATGTTTTATTTTGTTTCCATTTTCCTACATTTTATTCCAACTGTTTTTTACTTGCTTTTATTCTGCTAACTCAACACCTGTGGTACCTCTGCATTTGGGGCCAGTGGGGCCAGGCCCCACCAGATGTTGTGGGGCTCTATGTTCGCAAGAATCAGTGGGACATGATTATTCTTTATAGAGCAATATTGTTAAAAATACCGATTCCCTTACCAATAAACTTCTGTTAGAAACATTTGTGTCTATATGTCTAAGTCTGCCAGAAAACTGACAAGCTCAGTAGGCTAAATCCTCTTGAGGCGCCATGATAATGGGGCCGGCCCACCAGTGTTTGTTCAAATAATGAACATCTGAAATCACAGTGCGCATGTCCAACAGGCTCTCAGTAGACAGCCGTGGAGCACAAATCCTATGGCCCCAAACTCGGATTGTCCAATAAAAATACTTGAATTTCACGTTACCTTTACATTCTGCTGAATAGTGTGGGCAAGGCAAGGCAAATTTATTTGTAGAGCACATTTCAGTACAGGGACAATGCAAAGTGCTCTACATGATTAAAACATTGGAAAATGAAAACATAATAAAACATAGGAAAATGGAAAGTAAAAGCAAATATTAATCTAGTGTTGGTTAACCTTGCTAGCTCATTGAAGGAGTCATGTGAATATTTTCTGTTCAATAAATTAACTATATGAGTGAGCCTTTATTTGTAATTTCATGCATAAAAATGTTATTCCATTTAGTTTACACAAAATGGATTTTCTTTTGTGATGGTTTATGCTAATGTATCTGTTTAATTTAACATTGATCAAAGTCAGGTTGTATGCATCACAAAAAAATAGTTGCTGCAAGACACGCCACAAATGGCATTGGATGTCACCAAGTCATCAGAATGGGAAGCGTTAAAATATGAGGTTTGGCAGAGAAAACATGGAAAGTTAGTTTGGATGAAACAGTTTATTGTTTCTTTATGATGTGTTTTTAATAGCTGAAGCTAATTTGACCTAATTCCAAATTATTTAAGATATTCGTTGGTTCTGTAAAGTAAAGACCCTCCCTGAACTTTAAAAATAATTTAATCATTTTTTTTAATGGTGATGGTTTTCAACCTTAGTTATTTGTTCTTTTGTTCTTATGTATGTACATAGTTCCTTAGTTTCTTTAATCTTAATTTTGCTCAGTAATTTTATTTAAATTTCATTAGCCTGGTTAAAGAGTTGTTGATGATGTTGAAATATGTTTGAGTTGAAGTTGATTAATTTTTGTTGATGAATTCTTATATTTGAAGATAACATGTCACTCATCTATTCCATATGTGAGCAGAGTTTGCAATTAGAGAATGCTAGAGCTCAAATCCCTTTTTCACCTATTCTAATATCAAAACCAAATTGGGCTGACATTCACAGGACAATTCCTGACAGGCCAGGGGTTATTTTATTGAATAACTTTATTGGCATTTAATTGCACATCAGTGCAGATATTTTGACTCAATAAGTTCTTTGCAGTGGTTGGGAATTAGTTAAATGTGTTCATTTAATTTTTTTCATCCACATATTTGCAGTCTGAAATGCATTTCAAATTAGGAGTACAGACCGCAAAGTACAGGCTGTTTTTATATGCCAGTCAAAAAACTTTAAACTTCAATGAAGAAGACCTGCAGGCTGATGTGTACACTAGCTTCTAATGGCTGAAAACATCAAATAAAAGTTGACAGGCTGCACTTTGACTTTATAATCATCACGCCGCATCACACATGTAAAGTAATGAGTTTAAACCCAGACTGCATTCAGACACGCGTAACAGAAAGCACTTGAGGCGATTCCTGGCACTGTCATTAATACTGAGGATCATGGGGAACAGATGTGGCTCGATCAAAGATGAGCACAAAGACCAAAATAAATCCATCACCTGGGTGATGGAAGATTTGCCTACTAGCCTGGAGCAACAAAAAACCTGATTGGTACACCTCCTTTCTTTTTAGTTATTGTGTTGACTTTCTTAGGTCAGTGTCATTGCATTTATGAGGAAAGTTACCTTTCCCAATTTCCTGCTGGAGACAATTTGGAACAATCCTTCCCAAGGTGTTTGAATAACACAAAGATCAGACACTTTGTCTACTGAACCAATAGCAGAAATCTGCAGCCAACCTGAAACATCCTACCAAACTCCTCCCCTTATCTATTTTCCAAATGTGATATGGTAGCTGATATGGTAGGGAAAATAATCATCCCTCTGATAACCAGCCTGGTATTATATTCACAGTCATTCTCTAATTGGGACAAAAGCTAAAGTCAACCTTCAAATTCATGAGGCGTCAGCAAAGCAGCTCTGAAAGGTGACGTCTGTGTCCTGAACGTGTGCAAATAACATCTCATTAACTTTAAGTTATGTCTGCACATGTCCACAGAATATAATGGCCTTTCCTTGATGGTACATAGATCAACATAGACCCTTGCTATTCTGTCTCAATATGCTTTAAGGAATGTGAATACAAATGAAGCCATGGAGGATTTGACCTTTCTCCCTGCTGAATGTGTCACATGAATGTATTGCATCCAGAAACGTCTTCTTCTGAAGATTACTTTTCCCTCAAAAGTCTAAACTCAATTCCCCATAACGACAAAGTGAAAAGGTTTGACATTTTCCAAATTCATTATTTTATTTATTTTATTTTTATATATTTATTTTTTCAAAAAAAATCACATGTACACAAATATTCACACCCTTTGCTTAATTCTATGTTGAAGCAACCACAAATGTTCTTGGGTATGTCCTACAAGCTTGGCACACCAGCTGGGGAATATTTTCTCCCAATCTTTTCGGCAGATCTTTTACAAGCTTACTCAGGTTGGATGGGCAGCCGTTTTTAGGTTTTTGTAAAGATGTTCAAATTGATGTAAGTCTGAACTCTGGCTGGGACAGTCAAAGACGATCCCAGGCTGCTCCTGCAGCAACTATATTGCCTTCTTGGTGGTGCGATGCGGGTCAATGTAAGGCATGAAGGTACTCTGGACCTCAGTAGCTCAGAAGTTCAGAGTACCTTGGAGCAGGTCTTCTGGAAGAATCTTTGTATTTGACTTAATTCGTCTTGCCCTTTATGTAGACAGGAGGTCAGGTTTCTGCAGCAGAAAAGCATTCTCTGGTGCCATCATGTTTAGTAGGAGAATTGGTTAGCCAAGTGATGAGCAGCATCTGTTATCTCCAGACATGATGCTTGAACTTCAGGCCAAAAAGTTCTATTTTGTTTTAATTGGACCAAAGAATATCCTGATCTGACACTCTGTGTGTTTCAGCAAAATTCAAGCAGGCTGTCATGTTGATCTACTTACTCTGCTTTAAAGGCCTAATTGTTAGAGTTCATTTGCAATAGTTGACCTTTGGGATGCCTTCCCTATCTCCACAAAGTAACCCAGGAGTTTGGTCTAAGTTGCCATTGTTTTCATGGTCACATGAAAACATGCCTCTTGCATTATTAGGCAGTCTGGGCAGGGGTCTTATCTAGGGTTCTGATAGATCCATACTTCAAATAAACAAAGACAACGGTGCATTTCAGGACATGCAGTGCTGCTGCAAAAGCTGTATCTTTCCCAATATTTGTTGCTTTGTTTCTACAGACAACTGAGGCACAATCCACGGTGGTTTGTAGACATTTGTTTGACTTCATTGCTTGGTTTCTATTCTGATTTGCACTGTCAGATATTAGACATATGTGCTCAGTCCCAAATCAAGCATAATCTACATTTACCACAGGTGGATAACAATAAAGTTGTCAAAACATCTCAAGGATGATCACCAGAAATCCGATGCTGCTCACTTCAGTGTCATGGCAATATCAGGTAATGATGTTGTTAGAACACCCAAATGCAGACATGTAGGGGGGAGGCAGGGTTAATGGAGAAATGTGACCAGGAGATTAAGCTAGTAGCATGTATGGACATTAACATTTTTCTTTTGCACAGAGCCCAACATATTTACTTTCACATGTGGAGCATTAATGCTTTCACTATATTGCTCTGATTGATACTCATGCAAAACTTTAATGAACATTATTATTTTAGTATTATTTCAAAATCAATGGAAACAGAAATGGAATGGTAAAAAAAAAGAAAGAAAGAAAGGAACATGAGGCAAAACGTTAAACAGGAAAAAAAGGTGAAAAATTTGAGTAGAGGATAAAGAGAGTTCAAAATAACATCCTCATAGTTTGCTTCTACACTTACAAAGAACAACAAAACAAACAGAAAAAGTATCACAGGTACAAACAACCAATAACCAATAATATCACTGAAAAATACACAGTATCATTCAATACAAGATATATTTAGCTTCAGCCAAAGCTAACTATAGGGTTTGTCTGTATAGACGTGTATCAGTAAGGACCTGGATCTAAGCACCTGTGGGTGTTTGTGAGAGCGCACTTGTATATGTAAGGTTTATCTATAAGAAAAATGCCCAATTCTGGTTGTGAGAAGCCAAAGACCCACCAATAGATGATAACATTGAGATTCAGTGAAGAATGGTGGAAAACAATACAGAGGGAAGCTTGTGACTGATAGTGAATACAGCTGAGTGAGAATCCTAAGGACTTGGACAACTAAGGAATCTAACTGGGTTGTTTGGTTAAACACAGAGCCATAGAGCTAAAAAGAGTCGCGACACTCCCATTGGACTCCGCTGTACGCTGTTTGCCGCCCACTTTCGGGGTATGCAGCCTCGCATAGTTCCAAAAAGCCGTTCTATGGCGTCGGACATCATTCACTTCCATTGCTGACTCTCGAGTAACTTCTGAGGTAAGTTGATTAAATAGCTACCTGTTTTGAATTGTCAACTGTCTATATTGTATCATAGCCCATTTATGATGCATATTCTGATGTTTTTTTGTATGTACACAGCGTAATTATATATATATTTTTATCTTGGTAGACGACCGATTGCCTGCTAGTTTGTTAGCTTGACTTGCCTTCTGTGAAGGTAACGTTATATCCAGGGGTAAATTGATTAAATAGCTACCTATTTTGAACTGTCAACTGTCTATATTTTATCAGAGGTCCTTTATGATGCATATACTGATCTTTATTTGTATGTACACAGCGTAATTATATATATATTTTATCTTGGTAGACCACCGATTGCCTGCTAGTTTTGTTAGCACTAACGTTATATCCAGGCGTAAGTTGATTAAATAGCTACCTCTTTTGAATTATCAACTCTGTATATTATATAAATAGGCCCTTTATGGTGCATATACTGATCTTTTGTTGTATGTACACAGCGTAATTATATATATATATATATATATATATATATATATATATATATATATATATATATATATATATATATATATATATATATATATATATATTATTTTATCTTGGTAGACGACCGATTGCCTGCTAGTTTGTTAGCTTGACTTGCCTTCTGTGAAGGTAACGTTATATCCAGGCCTAAGTTGATTAAATAGCTACCTCTTTTGAATTGTCAACTCTGTATATTATATAAATAGGCCCTTTATGGTGCATATGCTTATATTTATTTGTACGTGCACAGTGCAATTTATAAATATATTCTTAACTTGGTAGACAACCGATTTTCAGTCATTGCCTGCTACTTTTATCTCGATTTTGCCAGCTGTGAAGAAGGTATCGCTACACCAGAAATTACACAGTTCATTAGTGAGTCTCTGACATCTTTTATTAAGTAAGTTAGCCATAGTGCTTACTGGAACTCCACAGGTGTGAGTCTGATGTATGCAAGAGAAAGTATTTTTCTAGGCAGTCCTGAATGAACTGGCTTTAATGAACATATTTGTGCCCCTGTCTCAACAGATCTTGCTGGACCAGCAGTATCGTTGTTGTGGCCATCACAGGTTTCAGTGGAGCCCCCCTCCCCCCAAAAAAAATGGTTACGATACCTGTTCTTAATGCCTGTTTACACATTTGTTGTTCTTGTTCACACATATTGTACGTATGTTTGTTGATATTATTCATGCTTGTTCCCATTTTTTTTGTTCCACGTTATTAATTTTTATCTTATGCCAGCTTATACCTTTATTATTAATGTTGTCCTTCCCTTCAGCCCTGATGCATTCTGAAGCCTGATGTATGTGGAGGTTTTTTTTTTAAAATGTATTTATAATATTCCTCCCTGTTCCTTCACTTTGTTCTTGTTTTTCCAGTTAGATACACACACACACATCTTGTTGTCTCACTCAGTATTTTTTATTAAACAATATTTGAATTATTCATCCAAGCTTAATGAGTTGTTATTATTTAATATATTTGATTCTTTGTGCATGGCTTAGTATTAAAATTATCATTGTTGTGTGGCCAACTTCTGCCTCATCAGAAAAAGTGGGTGTAAATGCTGAATGAACTGTTCTTTCTCAAAAAAGCAAAAGGCAACAACGGAGTCCAATGGGAGTGTTGCCTGTCACTGTTCTCTATCACTCTCTGCAGCTAACCTTACTCTTACTCTGTGCATTAACCCAGAGACGTAGAGAAAAATCTTAATAGCTCTGCACTTACCTATAGACCCAAACATATAAGCATAATGCTTTTGATAATATGTGAATGGCTTAATCTTAAAATTATATTCTTAGTCTTAACATGATCATGTTTCACGTTGTGGTCTGGGGGTGACCACTTATCAGAAGTGAGCTAGCTGCTAGGCGAATGCTGAATGGACCACGGCAGACCTAACGCTACCACCAAGGTAAGCTAATGGCTGAATGGGAATTTATAAGCAAAATCACGGTAATCAATAATACAGCCCAGTCGCCATAAAATGAAAATCATGAGACATCTGTCATCACATGAATGATATGGAAAAGAAAAGTTAAGTTAGAGCCGTTTTAGCCTGTACTCCTGTCCATACGAACATGAACATAAGCTTTTCCCTCCAAAAAATGTAAAACGTATCTAAGTAATATACAGCTTTTTGTTGTCACCCTGCCTCTCAAAATGGAAAAATGACATTAACAAATATGTAATCATGCAATAACAGCTGAAAAAGTAGTAGGGTGTATGTTTATATATATATATTTACCGTTAAATAACGCAATCGCTGCTGTCTGTCTCATAGAAGAACATGACAGCCAGCGTATGTTTTGGAACTATAGCGGTCTACATGAACCACGTGACTGCCCTGGCGGTGACATCAAAGAGTGTCGCAACTCTTTTCAATCTCTATGGCGCTGGTTAAACAGAAATAAACACAGAAACTTAAAGACCAAAATATTACTATTATTATTAAACAAGAATAACTAAATACAAAAATACAAAACCTCACAAACACGAGTAACCATGAGATGTTGTTTGTGGAATTTTTAATTAATTTAGAATAAGGCAGTTACATGACAAAATGTGGAGAACATGAAACACTGTGAATATTTTCTGGATGCATTGCATCCTTTCCGTGCAGAATGTAAAAGCAGCCAAGAAAGTAATTTTGACACAATATCTGTTTTTGGTTAGGCACCCACCAGTATAATATACTTGTTGATATTTTAACTCGCATGATAAGATGTCAGAACACTATGCTGCTTTGTTGTCCTACTATTTTAAAGTCTGGGCCTAATGTTTAGGCACTGACACAAATGTAGTGTTTTGTATACTAAAAATAGTATACTAACTATTTTCTGTGCTGTGTAAACAGTACAGCCCATTTTGGGGTTTCTTCAGGTAGTATTTATTTGACCAGGTGGATTATTTGATCAACTGACTATATAAAAACATTGAACCTTAAGTGGCAACACACAACACAAGAGCAAAATAATTCACTCTTTCCAGATGCAATTATAAACTACATCTCTTGTCCTGATGCACATGAAATTTATGTAGCAGACAAGCATCATATATGATACATTTAATACATGTGACACGGGTTGATTCTTCATATAATTCTCCTTGTTTCTTAATACTTACTATAGTAGGCAAGTCTTCATGACCAGATAGAAATCAGTGTAGCAGGCAACTTTAGTACGTGACAGAAGCATGTAGAGAACAAACTAAAAGCATTTAAGCTATAAAATGCACCATTTGTCTCACAGCCAAAACATCTGGTAATGATTGCATTGTCCGGATTATATTGTTTTTATACGTACATTTTAAGCACTTCCGTTAGCCCATTTTCAAGGTTCCATTATTACCTCCTCTTTTGGGTCCTTACATTAGCTGACGGCAGACCTAAATCATTCTACCTTCCATCCAGCATTTGAAACATTTGATATAATTTTTTTGCGATTTTTAACATTATATATGACAGAAAATAAACAGTAATAGTAACAGTAATATCATCTTTATTGTCATTGAAACATACATTACAATGAAATTTGTTCTCTGCTTTTAACCCATCACCCTCGGGGAGCAGTGGGCTGCCATGTGTGGTGCCCGGAGGAGCAATCTTTGGTTAAGGGTCTTGCTCAGGGACCCAGAGTGCAGGCGCTGGGGATCGAACTGGGTACTTGCATCCTTCCCTGAGTGCAAGCGCACTGCTCTAACCACTAGGCCAACACTCCCAACCGAAACAAAATGTGGGGATCATTCATCATTCCCAGTTTCAAACATTGATTCAGTCCCCAAAAAATCCAGCTGTCTTTGGGACGTCATGTTTCTGGTTCATTTCACTCCTTCCTGACAGAAAACACATCATGGATGTGTCATCAGCCAACTACAGTTTTGACATGAGAAGGTTAGACTGTCCACTGCTTCCTGTCTCTGCCCTTTATTGGACAGCAAGTGTATAGGAGCTGATTCAGAACGAATCTTAAGGTTCCTCTGGCCAGGTCAGGTCAGGACCTTACTGCCCAGAGACACAAACAAGGAGCAGATGGCAGTGCAGGCCTGCATGACTCGAACTCCCCAATGGAAGCTTATCAAACACAGTCAGATGAAGAAAACAATGACAAAGTTTATTGATCTGGCCATCAAATGACCAATTATACACCAAAATCCAATAAAAGGTCTTCCTCCCTACACAGTGATGGCAAAGGGCTTCACTCCTCTGAGGAAGTGAAGAAAGGGTATGTTCACCAAACCTGACTTGATTATCATTATTCACATCCTCTGGTTTAAGTTGAAACCTGTTTTATAGGTGATTAGCACACAGAGATGCAATGCCATGCAGAAGTATTCATACTCCTAAATGATTTCCACATTTTGTCATCTTATAGTAAATAACTTCACCATATTTAATTGCGAATAGTCTCTTAGAGAGCTCCTACAAATTCCTACCTTGGAGTCTTCAGAATGATTCAGAAAGCTGCTGAGAACGACTGAGTGAGGAGATGACAGCAATTTTTATCTTGGTGAATAGGTGTGGTTGAAAGTGTGATGCTGTCTTTTAAGAGCTGTGATTGGTTGATGGTAATATAAACAAACAAAAAACAAACAAATCTGCTCCTAGTAATAAGTGTGTCATTATGATGAAACTCTGCTGTGTGGTGGCCATGCTGTAGTTGGATAGCTCAGTTGGTAGAGTGGACTCCCATACTGGAGGTCGGGGGTTCATATCTCTAATAAAAATCCATACAGATCACTTTGAAAAAAAAAATAAAAGAATTAAATGTGGTCTATTAAATATAAGGTCTCTCCCTCCAAAGACTTTGTTAGTTAATGAATTGATTTCTGATAATCAGATTGATTTGTTTTGTCTCACAGAAACCTGGCTACAAGAGGACTACGTTAGTATAAATGAGTCAACTCCCTCCAGTTACTCAAATTTCCACATTCCCAGATCTGTGGGAAGAGGAGGAGGAGTGGCAACCATCTTTCAGTCTGATTTATTAGTTAGTCCCAGGCCAATTAATAATTACAGTTCTTTTGAACATTTAACCCTCAGTTTCCCTCATCCAAACTGCAAAGCAATAAAACCTCTTCTGTTTATTGTTTTGTATCGTCCACCAGGCCCTTACACTCAGTTTTTGGATCAACTGTCAGACTTCTTATCTGATTTGGTGTTAAATACTGACAAGGTTATTATAGTGGGTGATTTTAACATCCATGTTGACACTGAATGTGATAACCTTAGTGTAGCCTTTAAAACTATCCTAGATTCAATTGGTTTTGCTCAAAATGTGCATAAGTCAACGCACTCTCGGCTCCATACTTTGGACCTTGTGCTGACATATGGCATTGATTGTGAAGAACTAACAGTATTCTCTCACAACCCTGTCCTATCTGATCATTTTTTAATAACATTTGAGTTTAATCTAACCGATTTCTCCACCCCCAAAAGAGGGTTCCATTATAGTAGATCTTTATCGGATAATGCTGTATCAAAACTTAAAGAGTCTGTCCCCCTCTTAATATCCTCAGTATTGCAGAAATGCCCTGTAGATGGCAGCAATGCTGTTTCTTCCCATTCACAAATAGATACATTTGCTAACAGTGTGACTTCCTCATTGCGTTCTGCATTAGATAATGTAGCTCCCTTGAAAAAGAAGGTGATAATTCACAGGAAGCTGGCTCCCTGGTTTAATTCAGAGCTGCGTTCCTTGAAGCACAATGTTAGGAAATTGGAGAGAAAATGGCGCTCTACACACCAAGAGGAATCCTACTTAATCTGGAGGGACAGTCTATTGTTGTATAACAAGACCCTTCGCAGAGTTAGAGCAGCATAAATTTCATCATTAATTGAAGAGAATAAAAATAATCCTAGATTTCTCTTTAGTACAGTTGCCAAACTTACTCAGAGCTGCAGCTCTGTTGATCCATCCATTCCCTTAGCTCTTAGTAGTAATGATTTTATGGGATTCTTCATAAATAAAATTGATGCCATTAAAAATAAAATAATTGGCATCCTCCCAAACATGATTACCTCATCCCCAGTAAGTAAGGCAGCATTGGAGGAATCTTTAGAACCTGCGCTGTGTCTGAACTGTTTAGAAGCAGTGGAGCTTTCTGAGCTATCTAAAATCTTAGCTTCATCTAAACCTTCTACCTGTATGTTAGACCCAATCCCAACCAAGTTGTTTAAGGAGGTATTCCCTTTGATCAGTGGTCCTATTTTAGACATGATTAATCTATCCTTAGTAAATGGATATGTACCACAGGTTTTTAAAGTAGCTGTTATTAAACCTTTACTTAAGAAACCTTCTCTTGATCAAGATGAGCTAGTAAACTACAGACCTATATCTAATCTTCTTTTCTTATCTAAAATTCTTGAGAAAGTAGTTGCTAATCAACTTTGTGAACATTTACAAAGCAATGACCTACTTGAGGAGTTTCAGTCAGGCTTCAGAGCTCATCATAGCACTGAAAGGGCTCTGGTGAAGGTCACTAATGATATTCTCATGGCCTCAGATAATGGACTTGTGTCTGTACTTGTCCTGTTAGATCTTAGTGCTGCATTTGATACAGTTGATCACAATATTCTCCTACAAAGACTTGAACATACTGTAGGGATTAAGGGGAAAGCATTAGGCTGGTTTAAATCTTATCTGTCGGACAGATTCCAGTTTGTTCATGTTAATAATAAATCTTCCTCAAACTCTAGGGTCACCTGTGGAGTACCACAGGGTTCAGTCCTTGGACCAATTCTCTTTACTATATATATGCTTCCGATCGGCAAAATTATCAGACAGCATGGGATTAATTTCCACTGTTATGCTGATGACACTCAGCTATATTTATCCATAAATCCTGATGAATCCAATCAATTACTTCGACTGCAGTCATGTCTTGATGACATCAAAAGCTGGATGACTTTAAATTTCCTGCATCTAAATTCTGACAAGACCGAAGTTGTAATCTTTGGGCCAGAGTCCTCAAAAAATAAACTTCTTAACCAATCACTTAATCTGGATGACATTAACTTGGCCTCTGGTAATAAAGTAAAAAACCTTGGTGTTATTTTTGACCAAGACATGTCATTTAAATCCCATATTAAACAGGTTTCCAGAGTTTCCTTTTTTCACCTCCGGAATATCGCCAAAATTAGAAACATTCTGACCAGGAGTGATGCTGAAAAACTAGTCCATGCATTTATTACTTCAAGGCTGGACTATTGTAATTCTTTGCTATCAGGAAGTCCACAAAATGCAATTCAAAGTCTTCAGCTGATCCAAAATGCTGCAGCAAGAGTTCTGATGAAAATCAACAAGAGGGATCATATTTCTCCAATTTTAGCTTCCCTTCATTGGCTTCCTGTTAAATCAAGAATAGAATTTAAAATTCTTCTTCTAACGTATAAAGCCCTTAATAATCAAGCTCCATCATATATCAGAGCTCTGATTACTCCGTATGTTCCTAACAGAGCACTTCGCTCTCAGACTGCAGGTCTGCTGGTGGTTCCTAGAGTCTCTAAAAGTAGAATGGGAGGCAGATCCTTTAGCTATCAGGCTCCTCTCCTGTGGAACCAACTCCCAGTTTTGGTCCGTGAAGCAGACACCCTGTCTACTTTTAAGACTAATCTTAAAACCTTCCTTTTTGACAAAGCTTATAACTAGAGTGGCTCATGTTACTCTGAGCTACCTTTATAGTTTTGCTGCTATAGGCTTAGGCTACTGGAGGACATCAGGGCCTATTTTTCTCACTCTACTGATTTCTACTGTTCTCCAGTCTACTGTTCTCCAGATTTGCATTGCATTACATTGAAATGACTGTTGTCATTTCAGCTTTTAACTTTTTGTTCTCTCTCTTTTTTCTTCATAGTAGGTACACCTGGTCTGACGTTCTGTTGACTGTGAAACCATCCAGGGAGGACAGATCACCGACTATTACCATCTAATGTAGAACAGATTACTAGATCAATGTGTGCTTCTGTGCTTTTTTGTCTCTCTTGTTGTGTCTCTGCTCTGTCTTCTGTAACCCCAGTCGGTCGAGGCAGATGACCGTTCATACTGAGCCCGGTTCTGCCGGAGGGTTTTTTTTCCCGTTAATGGGTGGTTTTTCTTCCCACTGTCGCTTCATGCTTGCTCAGTATGAGGGATTGCAGCAAAGCCATGTACAATGCAGACGACTCTCCCTGTGGCTCTACGGTTCCCCAGGAGTGAATGCTGCTTGTCGGGACTTTGATGCAATCAACTGGTTTCCTTATATAGGACATTTTGACCAATCTGTATAATCTGACCCAATCTGTATAATATGATTGAACTTGATTTTGTAAAGTGCCTTGAGATGACATGTTTCATGATTTGGCGCTATATAAATAAAATTGAATTGAATTGAATTGAATATCCTGCTTGGGGCATATGTATATAGTGGGCTTATGACATCAGCAACCCTAGTCAGCGGGGGTTACATGATACTTCGATACCTGCAGTCTAGGCTAACCAATAGGAGTCCATCCAACAGTCCATCCAACTCTCATGACTGAAGTAACAATCCTAAAAATGAAAATGGCAGAAAACTGGAATATGTGGAGACAAAGAGAGGGAAGGTAATCCACACAGATGATAATAGAAAGGATAATATGGATAATAATAGAAGGGATAATAGCAGATGTTGAAGAGAGCTATAATTCAATTCAATTTTATTTATATAGCGCCAATTCATGAAACATGTCATCTCAAGGCACTTTACAAAGTCAAATTCAATCATATTAAACAGATTGGTCAAAAATGTCCAATATAAGGGAACCAGTTGATTGCATCAAAGTCCCGACAAGCAGCATTCACTCCTGGAGAAGCGTAGAGCTACAGGGAGAGTCGTCTGCATTTTCCATGGCTTTGCAGCAATCCCTCATACTGAGCAAGCATGAAGCGACAGCTGAAAGAAAAACTCCCCATTAACGGGAAGGAAAAACCTCAAGC
The DNA here is from genome assembly GCA_037039145.1 of Fundulus diaphanus. Classification (NCBI taxonomy): domain Eukaryota; kingdom Metazoa; phylum Chordata; class Actinopteri; order Cyprinodontiformes; family Fundulidae; genus Fundulus; species Fundulus diaphanus. The sequence goes on from CM073136.1 coordinate 9,059,669, forward strand.
AGAACCGGGCTCAGTATGAACGGTCATCTGCCTCGACCGACTGGGGGTTACAGAAGACAGAGCAGAGACACAACAAGACAAAAAAGCACAGAAGCACACATTGATCCAGTAATCTGTTCTACATTAGATGGTAATAGTCGGTGATCTGTCCTCCCTGGATGATGTCACAGCTAACAGAACGGCAGACCAGGTGTACCTACTATGAAGAAAAAAAAAGAGAGAGCAAAAAGTTAAAAGCTGAAATGACAACAGTCATTTCAATGTAATGCAATGCAAAACTGGCCAACAGTAGGCTGGAGAACAGTAGAAATCAGTAGAGTGAGAAAAATAGGCCGTGATGTCCTCCAGTAGCCTAAGCCTATAGCAGCATAACTATAGAGGTAACTCAGGGTAACTTGAGCCACTCTAACTATAAGCTTTGTCAAAAAGGAAAGTTTTAAGATTAGTCTTAAAAGTAGACAGGGTGTCTGCCTCGCGGACCAAAACTGGGAGTTGGTTCCACAGGAGAGGAGCCTGATAGCTAAAGGATCTGCCTCCCATTCTACTTTTAGAGACTCTAGGAACCACCAGCAGACCTGCAGTCTGAGAGCGAAGTGCTCTGTTAGGAACATACGGGGTAATCAGAGCTCTGATATATGGTGGAGCTTGATTATTAAGGGCTTTATACGTTAGAAGAATAATTTTAAATTCTATTCTTGAATTAACAGGAAGCCCTGTTGGTTTCTTAAGTAAAGGTTTAATAACAGCTACTTTAAAAGCCTGTGGTACATATCCATTTACTAAGGATAGATTAATCATGTCTAAAATAGTGCCACTGATCAAAAGGAATATCTCTGTAAACAACTTGGTTGGGATTGGGTCTAACATACAGGTAGAAGGTTTAGATGAAGCTAAAATTTTAGATAGCTCAGAAAGCTCTACAGCTTCTAAACAGTTCAGACACTGCGCAGGTTCTAAAGATTCCTCCAACGCTGCCTCACATACTGAGGACGAGGTAATCATGTTTGGGAGGATGCCAATTATTTTATTTTTAATGGAATCAATTTTATTTATGAAGAATCCCATAAAATCATTACTGCTAAGAGCTAAGGGAATGGATGGATCAACGACGCTGTGACTGAGTAAGTTTGGCAACTGTACTGAAGAGAAATCTAGGATTATTTTTATTCTCCTCAATTAATGACGAAAGATATGCTGCTCTAACTCTGCGAAGGGTCTTGTTATACAACAATAAACTGTCCCTCCAGATTAGGTAGAATTCCTCTTGGTGTGTAGAGCGCCATTTTCTCTCCAATTTCCTAACATTGTGCTTCAAGGAACGCAGCTCTGAATTAAACCAGGGAGCCAGCTTCCTGTGAATAATCACCTTCTTTTTCAAGGGAGCTACATTGTCTAATGCAGAACGCAATGACGAAGTCACACCGTTAACAAAGACATCTATTTGTGAATGGGAAGAAACAACATTGCTGCTATTTGCAGGGTATTTCTGCAATACTGACGATATTAAAAGGGGGACAGACTCTTTAAAGTTTGATGCAGCATTGTCCGATAAAGATCTACTATAATGGAACCCTGTTTTGGGGGTGGAGAACTCAGTTAAATTAAACTCAAATGTTATTAAAAAATGATCAGATAGGACAGGGTTGTGAGGAAATACTGTTAATTCTTCACAATCAATGCCATATGTCAGATGAAGGTCTAAAGTATGGAGCCAAGAGTGCGTCGGTTTATGCACATTTTGAGCAAAACCAATTGAATCTAGGATAGTTTTAAAGGCTACACTAAGGTTATCACATTCTGTGTCAACATGAATGTTGAAATCCCCCACTATAATAACCTTGTCAGTGTTTATCACCAAATCAGATAAGAAGTCTGACAACTGATCCAAAAACTAAGAGTAAGGGCCCGGTGGACGATACAAAACAACAAACAGAAGAGGTTTTATTGCTTTGCAATTTGGATGAGGGAAACTGAGGGTTAAATGTTCAAAAGAATTGTAGTTATTAGTTGGCCTGGGACTAATTAATAAATCAGACTGAAAGATGGTTGCCACTCCTCCTCCTCTTCCCACAGATCTGGGAATGTGGAAATTTGAATAATTGGAGGGAGTTGACTCATTTATACTAACGTAGTCCTCTTGTAGCCAGGTTTCTGTGAGACAAAATAAATCAATCTGTTTGTCAGAAATCAATTCATTAACTAACAAAGTATTTGGAAGGAGAGACCTTATATTTAATAGACCACATTTAATTGTTTTATTTTTTGGTTCAAGTTGAGCCGTATGGATTTTTATTAGATTTTTATGATTTGTTCCTTTTAGATCGGTTTTTGATCTGTTAAGTTTTGGCCATGGGAAAGACACCGTCTCAATAGGATAATGGGTGGGTAACAGTACAGAAGCTGCAGAGAGGTGTGTTAAACTCCTCTCTATAAGTACCTTGGAATACCACTATTACCACCATAAGTACCTTGGAATACCACCAGAAGCCTAGTGAGCGTCAGAGACACCATTGAAGATGAAACATCCAAGCTCCAAGAATATATCAGGAAAATGGCCCCAAAGGCCTTGAGCCAGAGCAATAGAGGCCCAGATCTACCATATCAGGCAAGATCCCAGCTATGCAAAGAAAGCAGGGAAGGAATACATGGAACGCCTTAATCAAAATGGGTCATCTCCAAAAATGGTGGAGAATGACAGAGCTAAGAGATCCTGTGGGACCAGATACAAACTACCAAAATGGTAAAATGTCCAACCGGACATTGGATAAGCAGACCACTGTATGCCTTTAATGAATGAATAATAATAATGAATGTTAGTTTTGATAATCTAACAACTAAAAAGAATGAAAACCATTACAAGAGACTCAAATGATAATTCTAATAATATGTGATGACATGTGTTATGCCAGAAGCTGATTGAATATGATTATTATTATTAATTATAATTTGGTATTATAATTTTAATAATAAGTCATTCAAACTCAAATAGTAGGTATAACAAATATGATTCAAATGGTAGTGATGCTAGAGCTATAAGCTTGTAATGATTTATACTACTAATTCTAGTAGTGTAAACAAGCCAAGATAAAGATGGCCAGAAAGATGACACAGAAAGAGGCTTCGTCAGAGCTACAGGAGGATTCATCCCAGATCTCAGCAGGACAAAGAGAGGACCAAGAACCTCCATCCCCACAAACACCGGTCCAGACTGCACCCGCCTCCCCTTCTTCTCCACAAAGCCCAGAAGTTCCTTTTCTGGAATTTGCTCAGAAAATGAACAAAGTATTTAAGATTGGCCTACAGATGACATCCTCTCCACATAGCCATTCTGCTGTGACTAAACCAGCATTTTCCAAAGGCCTCAGAGCCCCAGATCCTCCTCCTCTACGTATCACAGAACATTCTGGTGCTCGGGACCTCCAGATTACTTCGCTGTGATACAGATCGGGCCCTGGCCGCACGTTTATCAGACATGACAGTTTCCAGCATCAGCTTGGGCCTTTTGCCGGAGATTATGGAATATCTGTGATGATACGTGGCAGAAATAAGAAAAACAAAAGGATAACAAACAGGAACGGATACTTAAAAGTCATAAACTGTCAGATGAAACCTGTCACAGAGACATCATCAACCACCAAGTCATATAAACTGGGTTTATTAAACATTAGATCTCTGTCAGGAAAATCCCTTTTAATTAATGACTTCATTATTGACAATAATCTTGATGTAATGTTTTTAACAGAAACATGGTTACATGAATCTAACGAAGCAGCTATTCTATTAGAGACGACTCCTCCAAACTACAATTTTCTTTGTGAGAGCAGACAGAAAAGAAAAGGTGGAGGAGTGGCAACATTGTTTAATGATTCACTAAAGTGTAAAAAGGTGTTTTTGGGAAAACTCGACTCTTTTGAACATTTGGCTCTCCAGGTGAAGAGCCCGGTACTATGTTTCTGAATGTTTACAGGTCTCCTAAGTCCACATCAAACTTTTTTAATGATTTTAGTGACCTCCTGTCTGTGATATGTGTTGATTATGACTGTTTAATTATTGTGGGAGACTTTCACGTTGACAACCCTGAAGACAGAAGTGCAAAAGAACTGTGTGACACACTTAGAAACTTTGATTTAACTCAGCATGTCAAACAGCCAACACACAAACAGGGACATATTTTAGACTTGATCATCACTAAAGGTCTAAAGATTTCTAACGTCAATGTAACTGATGTTGCCTTATCTGATCACTTTTCTGTTACCTTTGAAAGCATAATTTCAAGTGACTCATTTAGCCAAAGGGACATCGTAAGAAAACGCACCATTAAGGACAATGCCACGGAAACATTTATTCAAGCTTACTCTGATACTTCAACCTTGGGCTGCAACTCAGTAGATAAGATAGTAGATAACTTTCATTCTAAAGTCTCAGACATCATTGACTGCATTGCTCCAGTTAAAGTGAAAGTTCTTTCCGGGAAAAAAAAATCTCCTTGGAGAAATGCTCCAGCAGTTAGAGGTGAAAAAAGGGAGTGTCGAAAAACTGAAAAATGCAAGAGAATCCTTCTTCTCTGAGATCATTAAGAAAAACATTAATAATGCTCGTGTCTTATTTGCCACAGTCAACAGGTTAACAAATCCTCCTGTGTCCGTGACTTCCGAACTCCACTCCACCAGGGCCTGCAATGAATTTGCTAACTTCTTCACTGAGAAAATCCTAAAGATCAGAGGATCAGTTTGTACATCCATACCAACTCCAGAACCTAAGCTGTATCCAGCAGGAACCAATCCTGACAAAATGTCCCAATTCAGCAAAATAAACCACAAAAGCTTAGAGCAGATCATTCAGCAGCTAAGTTCCTCCTCCTGCTGCCTTGATATTCTCCCCACAGCTTTCTTTAAGAAAGTTTTGCCTGTCATAGCGTCTGATTTGACTCAGATAATAACCACGTCCCTTCTGTCAGGTGTTTTCCCCCAGTCCCTAAAAACAGCAATTATCAAACCACTGCTGAAAAAGAACAATTTAGACTAACTACTACTCCACAACTACAGGCCCATCTCAAACCTCCCCTTTATCAGTAAGATTATTGAAAAAGCTGTTTCAACAATTAAACACCTTCTTAACAACGACCAGCCGCTTTGACGTTTTCCAGTCTGGCTTCCGTGCTCACCACAGTACAGAGACCGCCCTTGTCAAGGTGTTTAATGACATCCATATAAATACAGACTGCGGAAGAACCACCGTGCTGGTTCTATTGGACCTCAGTGCAGCATTCGATACTGTCGATCACTCCATTCTGTTAGAACGCCTGGAGAACTGGGTCCGCCTCTCTAGTACAGCTCTTAACTGGTTTAAATCTTTTTTTGTATCAGTGGGTGACTTTACATCAGAAATGACAAAAATCACATGTGGGGTTCCCCAAGGGTCCATTCTAGGTCCCCTCCTATTCAATATCTACATGCTCCCTCTTGCACGGATCATAAAAAACAACATCAGCTACCATAACTATGCAGACGACACACAGCTTTACATCACCATGTCACCAGGTGACTATGAACCAGTTCAGGCACTGAGTAAATGCCTAGAAGAAATCAATGCCTGGATGTGCCAAAATTTTCTTCAATTCAATAAAAACAAAACAGAAGTAATAATCTTTGGACCAATAGAGGAGAGATCAAAAGTTAGCACACAGCTTCAGTCGCTTCAGCTAAAAACCACTGATCAGGCCCGAAACCTGGGTGTAGTGATGGACTCAGACCTGAACCTCCAAAAGCATCTAAAGACAATTACAAGGTCGGCTTTCTATCACCTGAAGAACATTTCCAGGGTTAAAGGACTGATGTCTCAGCAGGATCTGGAAAAACTAATCCATGCGTTTATCTTTAGTAGAATTGATTACTGCAACGGTGTTTTAACAGGTCTGCCTAAAAAGTGGATCAGACAGCTGCAGCTGATCCAGAACGCTGCTGCCCGCGTCCTCACTAAGACTAAGAAAGTAGAGCACATAACCCCAGTTCTAAAGTCCTTACACTTGCTCCCTGTATCTCAGAGAATAGACTTTAAAATCCTTCTGTTAGTCTATAAATCCCTGAATGGCTTAGCACCTAAATACATCACAGACTTGTTATCAGTGTATCAACCCTCCAGAGCACTAAGGTCTTCTGGCTCCAGCCTTCTCTGCGTACCTAGAACCAGAACTAAACAAGGAGAAGCAGCATTTAGTTCCTACGCTCCATTTATCTGGAACAAACTTCCAGAAAACTGTAAAAGTGCGGAAAACCTGAGTTCTTTTAAATCAAGATTAAAAACACAAATTTTCTGTTTGTGATGTGAACAAATAATCAGAGGTTCAAGAGGTTAAATACTTTTGCAAGCCAATATCCTTAAGGTTATGTGAACACAATGTTTGTTTTCCATTTGGTTGAGTCTTATTTTTTTCTGCTTGTAAAAATTCCGGTATGGAATTTTTACAAGCAGCTAGACAAGCTAGACAAAGTTATTTGTCTAGAAGGTTTTTGTATTTGTATTTTCCAGCAGTATTTTATAATATTGCTCTTTCGATCTTCTGTTTATTTTTAGGTGTTAAAAGTAGTCCTGACAAGTACAGACATCTGTGATACCGCCTGTGTTTTCTAAACCTTTGTGGATAATTTACCTTGGTAGTGGCATTTTTTGACAGAACCGTTATGTTGGATTCTCTCACATGTCCTCAGACAAAAGAACCCCCACGAGTCCCCTGCTGACTCTCCTGATGCCAAAATTCAAACGCCTCTCTTATCCCAGCAATGCCAATCAGTGTGTAGCTCTTTGACTTCATCCAGCTGGGCCCAACTCCCCCTCCCCAACTACCCCGATGGATTCCCCTTCCCTCAGCTAACCTCCTCTGAGCTACAAGGGGGCCCAGGTGCCATCAGTGAACGAGATGTCAAGGTAATTTGGCTTGACGAGCTTTAACACACACATATCAGGGACAGAAGGGTCTCTGGGCATTAAACACTGTCTCATTATGTTTGTTTGGATGAGGCAGGAGACGTAATGAGAGGTGCTGTATGACCAAAAACATCTGATCTCCACCCGCTCCAAACTAAACATCCAGGTAGGCCCATAGTCAGGGCCAAAGCCATGTCAAGCTTGGCTGCCTCTCAAAAAAGTGTGTGTGTGTGTGTGTGTGTGTGTGTGTGTGTGTGTGTGTGTGTGTGTGTTGGAGATTCAGATTTATTCATCGCGCCATGGCAAAAATTACAGAAACAGTCACTTTCTGTCACACATTTCCCATGAGCATAAGGAAGCAGAAAGAAGATAGAATCTTATTTTAGTCAAAAAACAAAATAACTTTGCTTAGTGGCTACAGCCAAAATAAGGCAAACTTCTATGTTCAAATAAACCAACAAACATTTTTAAGGAAAATACCAACATTCACATATAATAATAAATAATAAATACACAATGCACAAGACAAATATATCCATATATATGTGTATATATATATATATATATATATATATATATACATAAACCCAATAAATATACAGAAAAAAGTAAGATGAACCTCTGCATACTAATACTGACTAAATATACTTTGTTTATACATATACTTAAATTGACAAATATTGTTACAACTTTTGAGATCTTTATGAAGTGAATTCCACAGTTTTACCCAATAACTGAGAGAGAGAGAGAGAGAGAGAGAGAGAGAGAGAGAGAGAGAGAGAGAGAGAGAGAGGTCCCTTTATCTGGATGAGAGGTGTGGTTTATGAGGGAATCCAAGTAAGCATGAGAGTGAAAGGACTGTCTCTGTTCCCTTAAAGCTTACTCTTAAAGTTGTTTTTCCATTTGTTTAGATAAAAATTTCTTTTTCTTAAATATTTCTACTTTTGTTGTGTTCTTATGAAGTAAATCAAACTGAGAAGAAACTAAAGATGTACTGAAATCCAGAACAGACAGCAGCTGATGACCATTACCTAATTAAACCCAAGTATCACAGGCAGCTTTTAAATGATGGCCATTCCTCAGCTCATTAACATCTCATGAATGCTCAATAAAGATGCAAATAATTGTTTGGTGATGAAATCATTTGCAAAGTCATCACAAAGGATTCCATTAATCACAATCTGAGCACAGTGCTGCTTTGTTTCGGTTGGGGCTCATTTACATTATAGGTCAGTCTGTATATTTATGTGGTAATTTTCTGACTACTTCATTAATTCATTTTTAAAGGGTTTTGTCGAGGTGTGATCTTAAATAAAAAATATTCCTGTGGCATTTGTTCGCAAAATGAGAAGTGATGTGTTTGCATCTTCCAGAATGACAAACATTAAATGAATTAACAGAGAAAATTGGTTCATATTGAAAAATCAAAGTTTGCAATTTGCAATTGCATTTTGCTCTAAAGCCCCACCATTTAGATTTGTCTCTTTGCGTGGAAGTGATTGAGAGGACTCAATAGATGAGTTAATGATGAATGAATGTACTTCCTGGCGGTGAAGTGGAGCCCCCCTCTACACTTCATCTCTGCAGGACCTCAGGTGCAAAGCAGCTGGAGCACCCAGGCCTCTTGACCCACGGCCTGTCCACAACTCAATACATTAGCCTTTGTGGCTGACCTGACCAATGTGTTCAGTTCTTCTCACTCAGAATAATAACTGGTGAGAAGCAGTTTATCAGTGGTAGAAATGGTGATGAATTAACAGCAAACTCAGTTTAACAGACCTGACAACCTTTTTTTTTCACAAAATCAAAATGATACGTGCAGAGTGTCACAACAGTTCTTTAAAATTTTCTAGTGGTTTAAAACTGCAAACTGAATAGTTACTTTGGTGTAAAAAAAGTATTTCCCGTTACATCTGTTTTTGATTTTTCCCTCACAGTCAAAGGTTAGTAATCAAATTTTAGTATTTAGACAAAAATGACCTGAGAAACTTCTCAAACAAGAAATGTGTTAATTAAAGGAAAATGCATTCTTTGAATACATAAATGGATTGCCATTTTGGAAGCTGTTTTTTTGGAAACTTTCACTTTCTTATTGCTCCGTCAAGTTAGAGTAATGTCTCTTATTTTCCCCAAAACACCTGTCTGTGTAACATTTGATGTCAGAAGTTGGATTTATTACAGCAGTGAAGATAGAAGATGGCAGACTAAATGAGAACAGGACATACAGAAAAGCCCCCGGGACAACGGAAAGTCCTGCTACTGACATGTAAGATGAACTCATGATCCATCACGTGAAGAAGTTGGTCCTGCTGAAGCTGATTGTGTCATGTTTATGGTGAGGTTAGGTTGGTGGTTGAACCCAAACGCAGAGCGACCAAGGCAGGGAGCGGTTATAAGTGAGTTTAATAAAGGAAATCCAAAAACTTACAAAAAACACTGAAGAACTCAGGAGCAAAAACCAAAACATAAACCTGGGGTGGAACACAAGGAAGCGATGAGGCAAGGTCAGTGACAGCAGTAGTGGGCTCAGGAGTAGCACAGGAAGCAGAGCAAAGGAACAGTGCTAAGCAGCAGAAACTCAGCAGTGAGTGGAGAAACGAGAGGAGCTTAAATACTGTGAGGAGAGGAACAGGAACAAAGGCAGGGGAAGATTGATTAATTTGACACAGGTGTGGAGAAGGAACTGAGAGGGAAACTGAGGAGAGAGAGAGAGTTGGTGGCAACAGGAGGTGAGAGAAAGGAAAAAAAGCAGGCAGAATGTAACTAAATAAAGATATACAAAAAAACACGAACAGTGTAACTCATGACAATACCCCCCACTCAAGGGCGGATTCCAGACGCCCAATAACCCCATAACCCAACTAGAGTCCAGAAAGTCCAAAACAAAAACAACCCAACCAGGGTGGGTGGAAGGGGAACTAGGACGGACGGTTAGAGGCCAATACAGTAAAAGAAACAGAACAAAAAAAAATGCAAGACCCTTGGCGGCCTCCAGGACCCCCACCTCGAGGGACACTGTAGCAAAGGCTGGAGGCGGGTCCACCGGGATGGCCTCCTCACTAGACACTGGAGAACAGATGGGCGGAGGGTCCTCCTGGACCGCCACCTTGCAGGACACTGGACAGCAGATGAGCGGCGGGTCCTCCTGGACCGCCACCTTGCTGGACGCTGGACACTGGAGCACCGATGGGAGGCGGGTCCACTGGGACCCCCCCCCCCCCCATTACCAGACTCTGGAGCACTGTCTGGAGAACAAGCGACCATCGCACACTCACAGGCAGGGGCACCAGCGACTCATCATTCCCAGATTCTCCTTTGAGCCTATCTCTCACAGCAGACGTACACTGGAGGATAATACAGTGTCTCTGTTTTTTGGTACCCACAGAGTGTTGAACAGCAGCTTTCTTTGCTTTTACTGTGTCGTTCCACAATCCTGTTTCCCCCTTACAGTTCAAAGAGGTTTTCAGGCGTATTACGACCACTGCAGATGGATTAGGGGGTAGCAGTGGTGAATCAGTTTCAGCCCACATTAAATCTCAGCACCTTTTAGTTGATCATCAAGAAAATAAACATGTGTTGATTATGGAAAGAAAGGATGGTTTAAAAGGGGCTACAAATGTGCATGTAACAGACTTAAGATGTTATGGGATGTTGATGATGGTGCAGTTTGGCGGAAAGCATTGCAACAAGCAGGTGATGCTGCACATCTCACTCTGTATTCTTTAAAAGAGAAGAGGCTAACAGAGAGGAGGGATAAAATGGAGGGGAGTGCTTTTGTTTCTCATTTTTCTGTACACCAGACTGTCTGTCACATCAACATGCTCTCTTTAAAATAAAACTGTCTAAAATCCAACGTGTTTGGATTTTCTCATTTTGAATTGAGAAAGCTTCTTGGTTGGGAAGCGAAACGTCTTCAGCTTCAGATTAGAAGTCCAGTTGTTTTATTTTTTTAAATCTTTTTTTGGTGAAAAATCCAACGTGTGTTTCTTCAAACTAACATGAACCTGTCCCACCACATTGGACCTGTGGGTTGTAGTTTAACCAGCAAAAAATACAAACCAGCAAATGGAAAAGCGTAATAATTTTATTTTTTCTTCCATTGTTATTGTAAATAAACATGAAAGGCTTTATTTAGTAACAAATTGGTTAAAAAAAGCGTAAAAAAGCAAAATAATAACTAATACGCAAAGGTGACCAGATTTCTCTAATAAAAACTGGGGACGTGTCTCATTTTGGGGCGGGGAGGGCCCGTTAGGCTCAGCTCTTCTACTACGTCGGATCAGCGGCAGGACCGGGTAAATACCTCTTGCTGCATTAAACTATTTAACTCCATCATGATACACTGAAAACAGGGACATTTCCGGGGACAGGTCATCCAAAACGGGAACTGTCCCCAGAAAACGGGGACTGTCCCTGGAAATCTGGGATGTCTGGTCACCCTATAATATGCCAGCAGAACGTGATAATCTTTCATTAAAAACTTTGTATACAACCAGAGTGAGTTACTGACATATAAATAAAAAAAAGTCAAATAACGTAGCTATGCACGTTTAATGCTAATTTTTGCAATGTTATTAGAGACTGTAGTAAAATTTTGTAATCATTACCCCAAATCTCTGCACAATAGCTCAGGTGAGGTAAAACCAAGGAATAGCGAAGTATGTGAAGAGCATTTTCCTCCAGGACATGCTTGGCTTTAATAAATATAAACAGAGTCTTTGACAATTTACTTTGAATGTATCTAATTTGAGTTTTCCAGTTTAATTTGTCATCAATAAAAATCCCAAGAAATTTGTATTCATGTGCTTTTTCAGTCGACACGTACTGTCCTTGGAGTGTTCAATGTCTTTCTCCGCGGACCGCGGAGCTTCAGGAAATAGATGGCACCAACCCGAGGCACCATGCTTGTTTTTCGCTGGAAAGGGCGGAGTTGACACCTGAGTGCGGGGGGAGAACGTACGGGTGAAAAAAAGGTGTCCTTCCCATGAATTAATATTTTGTGCCCACAAATTAGTATTTTGTGGGAACAAATTAATATTTCGTGGTAACAAATAACAAGTTTGTGTGTCAGTATTATTTGTGTTTGCAGCATGTTTGCACTTTGTGATTTCTGTGATTGCAGCGTTTCTCTTTTGCTGCATTTTTCCATCGCATGTTTTTTGTGTGGTAGCCTCTGTTTTGTGTTTAGAGTACTTTTTGGGTTTGCAGCGCACGCACTGACAGGAAAAGAACGGGGAATAGCAGGGAACACCACAAAGATTATATATTTGTTGGTGTGTTCTTGTACTTGCAGCTGAGCGAGAACATTTTATTTTTTTTTACAAATTTTACTATTAAAGTGAGCACTTTAATTTAAAGTGAAGACATTTTTTGGTCCTCACTGTTGTCTGGGCTAGGGGTTTGGTTTAGCACTAAGGTGTCAATTAGGTTTAGGGTGGTTTTAGGAACATACTGGTAAAGGTTAGGGTTTTGATCAGGTATTAATTTTTCTGACAAAGAAATATAGAGCAGGTGTTTGATCTATTCATCTGTCCAATTGCTGAACTGTACTAGGTTATTCTGGGATGTCTTTAGACAAATCAAATCAAAGGTTTTCAAAAAAACAAATGGTAAAAGCTATCGACAATTTTACTCGGATCATAAATTTTAATTCCCCTATTGAGGAAAGATATTGGGTACTCAATCGTATTTGCACTAGATTTTATAATACTGTTTAAGACATTTCTTAGACTTTGTGTTTATTTTTATTCACTGTTTTCTTGTAATATTCATGTTTACCTATACTTAAAATACTCACCAATTTATTTTTCTATTTCTTATATTTAGATTCCGCTTCTTTATTAAACAACAATTAACTGTAACTTGTTTTTCCTTTTTTACTGAGAGGAAATGACGCACTGGAGTGAGCATGTCTGTTCAGAAAAGCTGATCACAACAATAAACTCGCCTTCGTGTTTTGAACCAAGCAGCCAAAATGCTCAAAGATAGATCACAACTTAATGTTTTGTCAGGCATAACTAAATAAATTGGCTCTTTTCATTTTGGCAGATAAGGTCGACTTCCAAAAACTTTCTGGAAACAGTTGATTACACATAATAAAATTTCTATTTAAGTTTAACCCCCAAAGATGCTGAAGTGAATGTGGACATGAAACAAAGAAGCACACACCTTGTTTGAAGCTGGGAACCCTACAGGCATTGTGATATTTTTACCAGATGGCATATTATTGCAGATTCATTAATCTCATTTTATGTTATAAAATTTAATTAAAATATCCAGTTAACCCCACCTTTTGGATAGAACTTGTGACGACTTTACAATCTCCATATTTTAAGAAACCCATGACAGAAGAATATATTTGAGGGCCTGGGAACATTAAAACACTTCTATTGTCCTCTCAAGACTAGGAACATTATTTGGTGGAAACTGGAGATGACTTACTTAGAAAAAACAATGAAGCAGAAGAAAGATACGCAACTGTCAGGCTTATGTGTGTGCTCATGCACCTCTGTGTGAGTGATGAGTGTTGTGTGTGTGCTTGGGCTGCTTTCCTGCTGTGAGGCTAATTAAAAGGCACTGGGTGCAGAGGGGGCTGCTTTGGCGCCCAACCGTGTCCCTTTATACCCCTGCTTTCCTCACACTATATCCTGTGCCTTTGATAGCCACAGAACACTAATGCCCCTCAAACTGGGTTGCACATGTGGCCCCTTTGTGGTTTAATAACGTAGGAAACGAAAGAGAAAACCTTTATTTGGCTTTATTCACTACGTTTAGGACAGTGTTGGCTTAATCAACAGGGATCACAGAGTAACAAATAGCTAAAGGATAATTTTCTGTGGTGTGAGACAAGACAAGCAACCACTGAGTTATCACTTGGAGGACATCGCCTATGGAAATAACCAAAGAAATTTTACATCTTTCTTTGAGTTTGGACTTTATCCACAAAGATCAGAATCAGAATCAGACATACTTTAATAATCCCAGAGGGAAATTGCTGTTTCAGTACAACCGCCAAGACAAAACATCACAAACATTTTAGGGGGAGACGATTTACTGGGCCTTGCTGCCAAGGCCCAGTAAATCGTAATGGACTGCATTACACAGTGCCCACCGGGCGCTGCCTTTGAATCTGTGGAAAAGATAGATTTTCAACAAAGGAAGGTGGGAGGGAAAAAACGTACCTCATACTTTATCCTATAACAGGACACAGTTTGAGATATCAAAAACCTCTTGCACAAAAAGCACAAATAAGACGAGACACATATAGCAAAGGGTAAACATTTGAGACTAGTCGCGTCAGTTCATCAGTTTATATGAGCATCAGTTATGTGTGTCTGTTTGGGTGAAAGTGTTTATATTTCCATGAACACTCTCCAGAGGCCATTGTCCTTGATGTTATCAGCCGGCCAACAGTTCAGAAACCATCCGCAGATGTCAGCAGGGGGGAGGGGGTAGCAGGGTAGAGTTCCGAGCTCGTTCCTCATAACAAACCAGGAGTGGAGATAGGGAGGCAGACCAAATACTTTAGACTTTCCTGTCAGCTTTAAGTCTATTGCTGGCTCCAAATGGTGAAATCCAATTTTCCAAATTGTTGGGCTTTTCCGCGCTTCACTTCCAGATTTGATCCCAAATTCCCCTTGAGTTCAAACCACCGAAGCCAGTCTGCGTACCAGCACATCTAGCTTTTCGGCTTTGCTCCTCCACCTTCCAGATCTGTCCGTTCTCCACCTTAGTGAGTGCGTTATATGCAGCCGGCAGCCTGATCAAGGCCAAATGGCTACTGACATCCACTGTATTTGCTGATACATAAAAAATCCACCAGATCCAATAAGGTAGAAATCCAAGTATCCTGAATCCAAACATGCAAACGTTTCAAACGTCCAGGAATGACAAAGTCGAAAGACACACCGTTTTCCATCCAAGAATATAGGGTGTATCCCATAAAATGAGTCAATCAGGACCGGACGGGTCCCCCTTTTGTTGCCTACCCGTCGAAAAAAATTGATCAATAGCATTGAGAGACCAGCTTACCAGATCCACGTTTTTCAGAGTTCGGTTGATATGAAGAAAGTGCTCAGAAGACAAGACATAGCAGCAGAAGCAGGAGAGGGGGGAAGGGCGGGTGAAAGCTGGAGAGGAGAGGAAAACACGACCGACCTCGAAGAGAGACAGAACAGAACAAGATGCAGCCTAACTGTGAAATTTAGTCAAGAGTTTTTTTGATGTCATTCTTTCTATTTCTGGTTTCTAAACTTTTTATTAATTTAATTCAGAATTATTAGCTGCTGTGTTTTAGTGCTCCCACCTTAAGTCTTAAGTAAAATAAAAAAAATACAGGGTTAGGGGTACAGCCATAGGTAACTTATATCTTCTACTATCTAATTTTCAATTTTATTTTAATTAAATTTTATTTATATAGCACCAATTCACAACACATGTCATCTCAAGGCACTTTATTTGACTTAGACGCACTTTGCGATTTTTTGATTGGTCAAAAGTTTCCTATCTAAGGAAACCCAGTAGATTGCATCAAGTCTTGACCAGCAGGATTCACTCCTCATGAAAGAGCAGAGAGCGACAGGGGACAGTCGTCTGCATTGTCGATGACTTTGCATCGACAATGAAGAATATGCATGAAGTGATAGTGGAGGGGAAAACTCCCCTTTAACAGGGAGGAAAACCTCCAGCAGAACCAGGCTCAGTGTGAACGGTCATCTGCCTTGACCAACTGGGTGTTAGAGAAGACAGAGTAGAGACACTAAAGCACAGAAGCACACATTGATCCAGGAATCCTTTCTACGTTATATGGTAATAGCGGATGATCTGTCTCCCCTGGATGGTGTCACAACTAGCAGAACGCCAGACCAGGTGTACCTACTATGAATGAAAAAAAATTAAAGAGAGCAAAAAGTTAAAAGCTGAAATAACAACAAACAATGCAAATTGGAGGACAGTAGGAAAACTCAGCAGAGTGAAAAAAATAAACTCTGATGTCCTTCAACAACCTGTAGCAGTATAACAAAAAATATAGCTCCGGAAAACCTAAGCCATTCTAACTATAAGCTTTGTCAAAAAGGAACGTTTTAAGCCTAGTCTTAAAAGTAGACAGGGTGTCTGCCTCACGGACCAAAACTGGGAGTTGGTTCCACAGGAGAGGAGCCTGATAGCTAAAGGATCTGCCTCCCATTCTACTTCCAGAGACTCTAGGAACCACCAGTAGACCTGCAGTCTGAGAGCGAAGTGCTCTGTTAGGAACATACGGGGTAATCAGAGCTCTGATATATGATGTAACTTGAATATGAAGGGCTTTAAACATGAGAAGGAGAATTTTTAATTCCATTCTTGATTTAACAGGAAGCCGAGAAATATGATCCCTCTTGTTGATTTTCATTAGAACTCTTGCTGCAGCATTTTGGATCAGCTGAAGGCTTCGAACTGCATTTTATGGACTTCCTGATAGTAAAGAATTACAATAGTAATAGCCAACATGCATAGATTAGATTTTCAGCATCACTACAGAACAGAATATTTCTAATTTTAGGAAGTATTCCGGAGGTGAAAAAAGGAAACCCTTGAACCCTGTTTAATATGGGATTTACATGACATGTCTTGGTCAAAAATAACACCAAGAGTTTTTACTTCATTACCAGAGGCCAAGTTAATGCCATCCAGATTAAGTGATTGATTGGTTAATTTTTAAGGACTCTCGTCCAAAGATTACAACTTCAGTCTTGTCAGAATTTAAAAGCAGGACATTTAAAGTCATCCAGGTTTTGATGTCATGAAGACACGCCTATAGTCGAATAAATTGGTTGGATTCATCAGGATTTATGGATAATAATAGCTGAGTGTCTAACAGCATAACAGTGGAAATGAATCCCATGCTGTCTGATAATTGGCCCAAGGACTGAACCCTGTGGTACTGTATAATATGATTGAACTTAACTTTGTAAAGTGCCTTGAGATGACATGTTTCATGAATTGGCGCTATATAAATAAAATTGAATTGAATTGAATAAGTGACCCTAGAGATTTGGAGAAGATTTATTTTTAGCATGAACAAACTGGAATCTGTCAGACAGATAAGATTTAAACCAGCCACATACTTTCCACTTAATCTCTACAGTATGTTCATGTCTTTCTAGGAGAATATTGTGATCAACTGTATCGAATGCAGTCCTGAGATCTAACAGGACAAGTCACAAGTCCATTATCTGAGGCAATGAGAATATCATTAGTGACCTTCACATGAATTGTTTCAGTTCTATGATGAGCTCTGAAGCCTGACTGAAACTCTTCAAATAGGTCTTAACTTTATAAATGTTCACGTACTTGATTCGCAACTACTTTCTGAAGAATTTTATATAAGAAAAGAATATTAGATTATGGCCTGTACTTTATTAAGTCATCTTGATCAGGAGAGGGTTTCTTAAGTAAAGGTTTAATAACAGCTACTTTAAAAGCCTGTGGTACATATCCATTTACTAAGGATAGGTTAATCTTATCTAAAATGGAGACATTAATCAAAGGGAACACCTCCTTAAATAATTGGGTCTAACATACAAATTGAAGGTTTAGTTGAAGCTAAAATTTTACATAACTCAGAAAGCCCTACTGCGTCTAAATAGTTCAAACACCAATCAGGTTCTAAAGATTCCCCCAATGCGGCCTCACTTACTGAGGATGAGGTAATCATGTTTGGGAGGATGCCAATGTTTTTGTTTTTAATGGAAAACATTTTATTTATGAAGAATCCCTTAATGTCATTGCTGCTGAGAGCTAAAGGAATGAATGAATAAACAGAGCTATGACTCTGGGTATGTTTGGCAACTCTACTTAAGAGAAACCTAGGATTTCTTTCTTCTCCCCTATTAATGATGAAAAATATGCTGCTCTAACTCTGCAAAAGGTCTTTTTATGCAACAGTAGACTGTTTTTCCAAGATTAGGTAGGATTCCCCTAGATGTGTAGAGCCCCATTTTCTCTTCAGTTTCCCAACGTTGTGCTTCATAAAATGCAGCTGTAAATTAAACCAGGGAGCCAGCTTCCTGTGAACAATCACCTTCTTTTTCAAGGGAGCTAGGTTGTCTAATGCAAAACGTAATGAGGAAGTGACACCATTACCAAAAGCATCTATTTGTGAATGGGAAGAAACAACATTGCTGGCATCTGCTGGGCATTTCTGTGATACTGAGGAAATTAAAAGAGGGACAGACTTTAAAGTTTGATACAGCATTGTCAGATTAAGATCTACTATAATGAAATATTTTTTTGGGGATGGAAATTCAGTTAAATTGAACTCAAAGGTTATTAAAATGGTCAGATAGGACAGGGTTGTGAGGAAATACTGTTAATTCTTCACAATCAATGCCATATGTCAGCAAAACCAATTGGATCTAGGATAGTATTAAAGGCTACATTAAAGTTATCACGTTCAGTGTCCACCTAAATATTAAAATCCCCCACAACAATAACCTTGTCAGTGTTTAATACTAAATCGGGCATTTGTTTACTCTGAGAAGGTTGCAAGTACCTGGTTCGATCCCTGCAGACTGCCACTGTGACTCCCTGAGCAAGACCCTTAGTCCCAGATATCTCCCCAGGCGCTGTGACAGCTGCCCACTGCTCCCTAAGGGATGGGTTAAATGCAGAAGACAAATTTCAGTGGAATGTACAATTGCAATGACAAATATTTATTTTTATTCTGAATCAGAAAGAAATCTGAGAACTGATCTAAAAACTGAGAGATCAGGCCTGGTGGACGATACAAAACAACAAACAGAAGAAGTTTTATTGCTTTGCAGTTTGGAAGAGGGAAACTAAGAGTTAAATGTTCAAAAGAATTGTAGTTATTAATTGACTGAAAGATTACTTTTTAACTTTGCTTCCTTGTTTTACGATATAAGCACCCATGGTTCATAGGATGTTGTTATCAACAATGTGGGGAAGATACAGTTACAGCACCTCACCCCCACCTAACCAATTTAAATATTAACATTCATGTTCTATAAATTAAAATATTATTGAAAGCTTCATTTGTTTCAGTGATTTGGTTCACGGAGTGAATACATTATATAGATTAATTACCCACAGACTGATGTTATCAAGCATGACAATTGTCCACCTAGTTAGTGAGGCAAGACATTTAGGATTAGAATATTACATCAGATGTATAAAAACACATTTTTTAATATAAAAATGTGGGCTTAATGAAAAGTATGTTTATTACTATACCTGCTTAAAGGTCGAAATTTTCAGAAGTTACTTAAAAGGTACTTAATATTACAAACAAGCCTTAACAGAGTTCATATTCTAAAATATTTATCATGACTGCACAGCTGTACATACCCTGAATAAAAATATACACTTGCTGATGTGCTTTTATTTTGATGTTTGTTCTGTAAAGGCGCACATGCTCATTGTTGTCATGCAGTAATGTTCATGTATAGCCTTTTAATAACTGTAGCTTCCATCCATCCATCCATCCATTTATCCCTTTTGGGGTCACGAGGGGTGCTGGTGCATATCACCAGCTGTCAATGGGCGAGAGGCGGGGTACACCCTGGACAGGTCGCCAGTCTATCACAGGGCAATACAGAGACAGGACAAACAACCATTCTCGCACACACTCACACCTAAGGAGAATTTAGAGAAGCCAATTAACCTAACCTAGTCATGTTTTTGGACTGTGGGAGGAAGCCGGAGTACCCGGAGAGAACCCACACATGCACAGGGAGACCATGCAAACTCCATGCAGAAAGACCCAGGGCAAGGGTAGGACTCGAAGCCAGAACCTTCTTGCTGCATGATGCAGCAGTGCTACCCACTGTTCTACTCTGCAGGCATTATAACTGAAACAGAAATAGAGATTATGTAACAAACTTCACAACTCAGGAATATAAAGGTGTTCTTTTTCCACAGAAAGGAGTAGAAAGGTATTTCTCTGTGTTTATCAGTAGTAAAGTATGTCATTGGTGAAATAACCCCCCCATCTTGATCTTATGGTTCACCTACCGGGTCCGGGGGCTGGGTACCCCTTTGGGGTGCCTGGACCCCAAAGGCCTGGACCCAGGAATATAGGATGTATGTGGTAAGTGCGAGTGTGTGTACTGCGTCTCCTGTTTTTTTGTAGGAGTGTTTGCATGTGGAGCAGTAGGGTGGGAACGAGTGAATGAGACTGTGTATGTAGTTTTGTGTTTGTTTATTTGTCAGGTCGGGTTTGGACTTCCCCACTCTCCCAAGGACCACTCAGGTCTCCACTAAGTGTGGAGCCCATCCCCCACGTCCTGCTCCCCTCCGCTGGCTGGCGCCTTGGCCCGCTGGTGCATTGGTGGTACTCGGTTTTTGGGGATGGGTGCCGGGGCGGGTGCTGGCTTGCTCCTGGCGACTGCTTTGCGGGGCCTGGCCCCCCGGGGCTCGGTAAGGGCCCCCGCCGGGGGATGGGGCGCCTCTGGGGCCTCGGGTCCCTGGGGCCCATGGCCGGATCCGCTCCAGCATAGCTGGCTGCAGGCGGAGTCCACAGGCTCGTCCCCGCGGCTCCCGGGGGCTTCGGCATTGTGGCTGTTGGGGTTTATTTGGTGCCGTCTCTCCTCTTCCCTTGGGTGGGGGAGGCAGATTTCCTGTGTTGGCCCATCTTGGGCACCTATACTCTGAAAGTCCTTTTGGGCATCTGGGGTTTTGGTTCTCCTGGCGTCTGCCTCATTGCTCTGGGGGGCAGGTCTTTGGCTCTTCGCAACCACTATTGACTATTTTTCTCACGGATAAATCTTACATACACAAGCTCACTCTCACGAACTTGGTGCTTGGATCCAGGTACTTACAGACTCACTTTCATACAGAAAACCCCTATTATTATCTTCAGCTGTCACTTTATACATGTCATATTAATTAATACTGTATATTCTTCAGTGATGGTATCAAGGCGTTACTTGATTGTATCTGTAATACTTTATCCGCTGGTTGTGCTTCTCTTTCTACATCTCTGTTTGCAGGTGAAGTAGCAGACTGATGATGTTGTATCATTGTCTCCCTTTTCTCTCCTCTTTCTTTCACCTTTTGTTCTCTTCTACCTTCTTGTTTTAGTGTCCATATAACATGAAATATTCTGCATAAATTATAACAAAGCTACTTGCATGTATAAATCAAGCAGAGCACTATGGCGAAAGCGGTAAGGCTCCACTTGTGAAAGTAAAATATGTTGGGCTCTTTTTGGCATTAAGACAACAATTCTTATTGCCTCATTGCCAGACAGGACACTATTAAAGAAAAAACAACCACACATATGTGGTGCTGAAAATGCATGTCACTGTCATTGTTATCCAGGTCATTTATGAAGAATGATGATCATTAATAAAAGCAACTTATATATAAATACTGACCTCAACAAAAGTAAACAATCTACACTGGTGCAAGGATACAGTATGGTGCTGCGGTGCAGAAACAAATTTGCCCGGTCTTCTAACACGGGAGATGGTGAGTAAAGAAAACGATTTAGTGGTGCCTGCAGCTATGCGGCTGTTACAGGTCATGTCTAGCTTACCTGATTTTGCTTTGATTTAAAAAACAAGTCTTAGCATAATTATTTGACTTTTTATTTATTTGTTCCCTTTATTATGACAAAAACTGTGAAGAAACTATTAGAAATAGTCTTTTGTGGCAAAAGCTACATATGTCCTTACTAAAATTTAATTGGTGAGTTTACTTTTCTTTATCTGCCGGCTGACGCTTTTTCCATGAACTTACTGTGACTATGCAGAGAAGCTAACTAAAAATAAGAACATGGACTTTTAAGATGTTAAAATTGTTTGAAACATTTGCCAAAAAGAGTAGAAATGAAGCGAATGTTGTCGCTTCACCTGCTCCTCTGGATGTCAGACACAGCGCCTGAGCCTGGCACTCTGTCCTCCTTCTCACCAGCTTTACGCTGACTTATGATCACGAGAATCAGGGTTAGGAGTTAACCTTGGTGTGTAGGGTTAGGACTTTTCTTCCTTTTATTATTGTAATTTGTTAGAAATAGGCTATGTACGCATATATCTGTTTGTATGTTTGTGAGTGTGCACTGGTCCATTGTGTGGATCGATGCGCTGTTTCTGTGCGCCATGCGCATCACACTCATGTGGCATACTTGTTTGGTTGAGGATCTGACCAGTAGGTTTGTGATACGATGTTGCTCTTCTTGTGCGCCTCGCGCATCATGTCGTAGGGGTAGTGTTGTGTGGGTCAGGTGTGGTGACGGTTTGTGCGCCACCTCCAAATATAATCCTGCAGACGCCCCAAATTCAAGCAAGGTGGTTAACTGCAAAGTTTACTTTGAGGGAAAAAGCAAGGAAATGAACACAGATGCTTATTCATTTCAATAACTGATTTCCCATTAATCATCGGGTGGTTAAAAAGCAGCGAGTCACTGACGTCACCCCAGCAAGCAGGGTTTATGGATACGGAGAAACAGACAGGGCAGAGCAAATTCAGATCACATTCCTAAAACAACTGAAACGTCAAGTTTGCAAGACAGCGAGAAAATACATGTCCAGCACAACAGTTATGTAATTTGCAAGTATGTGGCCTATTAATTGATGTGGGACGTGACTTATGAAGTTGTGAACTATTATCAAGTCCAAATCTCCTCAGAATCTTCCATAATAAGCTTTCTTTCCATCTCTGGCAAAGCAGTAGGTGCGGTGCACCTTTTTCAGCTCCAGGCTGTCAGACAGGAGTCTGTGGATGTAAAGAGCTGATAAGATGCTCTATGGACATTGGTGACCTCCATTTAGTCGATGGAGGCTGTTGCGTTTGACATGAATACTGCCACTGACACACAAACCGGTAGAATAATGATAAACGGTGTTTTCATTGCCGATCTAAATCAGATTTGCCAGCTGTAACATTTTCTTAACAAATTCAGAAAAATAAAAGTAAAATCAAAGGTTTTTCTTCTGCTTTGTTCTAATGTTGTTTCTGAACTTCTGTTGACAAAACAGCAGTTTTTTCTTTTATTTCATAATAACAAATAATGTCTTTAATAAAAGAAAATGTCAAATAGAAGAAGTTCTCCGTTAAAAACAGTTTTGTGTGTCCAGGGTGTCCTCTTTTCAGAAAATAAAACGATGACTTTGCTAGGCTGCAACAGGTCCTGGTTATATATTTGTTCTATTATTTTAAAGATTTTCACATGAACATAGAAGCTCATTGCTTTGTTTTCATCTGCCTGCATTTTCTACACATATCAACCTGCGCAAAGATGTGACACTTTGCAGCTGCCTTTGGGATGTGCACGATAATGGCACAGCATCGTTAAAGCAAGCATTTTAACTGGACAGTTGTGATATTGTGCACTTCTAACCTCGTTGTGCATGTAAATCCGCAGTTTTTTTTTTTTGTGGGTGTTGTCCAATTTCAAAACACACAAACATATGGTTTGTGTCTTTTTTTGTCTCTAGACAGCAGGAGCAAAACATAAAGAAGAGACAGGGGGAGAAAGAGAGCAGTCACAGCCTCTTGGCACAGTCTGATTCAGCCCGCGTGAATGTCTGGTGGGGCCAGATTGCGGCGCGGGCAGAACCGTAAAGCTGCGGGGCCAATGGCCCCCTGCCCCCCCTACTGACAACTGGTCTACTGACAACTGGTTTCCATAGACAGATATGCAACAGGCTCGGCTACCATCTATGAAGGCTACAGCATCAATGGATAGTGAGCTGGTTACTTGATGAGAAAGCACATAAATGTCCTGGAGTTAAGAGGTGTGCTGCTTGCACTGTCACTTCCTGCCTAGACTGGGGGGGGTCATCATGTCATTGTCATAGTGTGGACAGCCGATGCCTACTTTAACAAATAAGGAGGGCTAAGATCTCCTTCTCTATTAAAATTAGTTGCCAAGGTATGACACTGGGCTCAAACTAGTTTCTTTTCACCAAGAATTAAGTCTTTATAGTCATTACAGTATGTAACCATATTGAAATTTTGGTGAGACACCGGTTTACAATTTATAAATTATATAACACACAGACACAAATCAAGACATATTATTCAATTGAATGCACCAACAATACCTCCTGAGAAGCTAAGAGCCTGCAAATAGTCCGTAGCATCTGATAAGAATTAAATGTTATTTATTGTTCTGTCACTTTACAGAACAATAAATAACAATTGCATGAATGTATCAGACAAACATTTCCTGAGAAGTTAAAAAGTGTGCAAATAGTTATTAGCAACAATTTTAATATTCAAGTTAATTGATGTTCAAGTCCAAAAAGACAGGTAGCAGTCAGTTTACAGGACAATGTAAAACACTGTGCAATTGCCTGGATGTACCAGACAAACTCTCCCTGAGAAGTTAAAAAGTGTGCAAGTAGTGTTTTTTTCCTGAGAAAGAAGAGTCGTTGTTGGACCTTTTACACCAGGTGGGAGCTCCAGGAAAGGTCAGAGGAAATGTGAATGTCCAGAAACTTTATGCTGTCCACCAGGGATGTAGGTCTCAAGACCGGTCTGGACCTTTTTTTTCCCTGGTCTCGGTCTTGGTCTCGGCCTCGTATTCTTGGGCTTTCGAAAAATTTGGTCGAGGCCGGTTCAAAACTGTAAATCTTTCTTTGATTTGCTACAAATGCACATCACAAGAAAAAAAAGCAAACAAACTGGTCTCTCAATGCTATTGATCAAATGTTTGCAACTGGAAAGCAAAGAACAGGGGAACGTGCATGTCCCGATGGTACTTTTTTCGCGGGATACATCTTGGATCCGTGGGGGAAATGGTCCACGGTGTGCCTCTCCATTTTATCCATCGAGGACGTAGAAGACGTATACATGTTTGGATTTATGATACTGGGATTTCTTCTTTTTGGATTCGGAGGATTTCTGATGTATCAGCAACTTTAGAGTGCTGGCGGCGAATATGGCCTTGATCAGGCTGCCGGCGGCTTACGACGCGATCACTAAGGCGGTGAATGAACAGAACAACAAGCTGAATGAGCTGAGCCGTAGACTGGCTATGGTGGTTGAACACAAAGGAGAGATAGGGTAAAATCTGGAAGTGAAAACGCGGAAAAGCCCAACTAATTTGGAATATTGGATTTGTGGAGTCAGAGATGGTGAAAAGACTTTAAAGCTGAGAGAAAAGTTGGATTCGGCTTGTTCTCATAACAAATTGTGTATTTTAATTAGGCTCTCCCACTATCTAAAAACTTCCCCTGGATGTTATGGCGGAATGGCACAGAACTACCCCCCCCCCAACCCCCCCCCCCCCCCTCCGCTTCTTCCTCCCCCGCAAACATCTGTGGATGCGTCAAGCTGGGGCTTGAGTGATAAAGACTTTCCAATGTATCAAGGACACTTGCCTGCTGACGGCGTTCATGGACATACAAAACTCCACACAACAAGCACACACTACTGACTCACATTTATCTCATGAACTTACACGCGACTGGTCTCCAATGTTAACCCTCTGCTTATATGTGTCTCGTCTTATTTGTGCTTCTCGTGCCGAGGTTTTTGATATCTCAAACGGTATCCTATTATTAGGATAAAGTTTGAAGTATGTGTTTTTCCCTCCCACCTTCCTTTTTGGGGCCCCTATCTTTCCACAGAGTAATGGCAGCGCCCTGTGGGCACCGTGTAAGTGGTGTCCTTGGCAGCATGGCCTCAGTAAATCGTCTCCCCCTGAAATGTTTGTGATGTATGTGATGCCGGTTGTACTGAAACAGTAATTTCCCTCTGGGATTATTAAAGTATTTCTGATTCTGATTCATAGGAACCCTGGTCCATCCCCCACACTGTCGAGAATCAAGGTCGCCTGCAAAGCCAATAATTAATGCTCCGTTAGTTAGACTAATTTACATTGCAGCGTGCATTGATTGCAGCACAGTCAACTGGACCCTCCCTTCCTGCGCTCCTGATGCGCAGGAAACACATAATGGCAGGGATGACTTTGGAGCGACACTTGAACGCAGTCAGAACTGATTCTCGGCTCTCCAACTCAGAAAGTTGGATTTATTTCACCAGCCCAACATAGATTCATGGTGTGTGCTTCTCACGTAAGTTACATGTTTATGTGTACATTTGTAAATCTGAGAGGCGCTGGGAGCACTCAGCTTTGAGGTTATGTTCTGCGCTTTGTAGATTCAAGATTCTGTGTAAAAAAAAAAAAAAAGCCCATGAGGATGACTCTGACTCTCTGGGGACCTAAAGAGCAGCTCATTGCTGAGCCTGTGCTCACTGGGGGAGTTTTAATCAATTGAAGAAGAAAAATTAAGAAATAAAAATGTAAGGGGTTGTTCCCCAAACCTGGAGAAAAGTGAATGAGGAGACTGGAGTGGCAGTTAAGTGAAAGCGCCACTAATCTATTTAATCTATTTATAGCACTTTTAAAAACAACTGCTGTTGGCTAAAGTGCTGCAAACAAAAATGACACATTCCAACAATAATTCACGGTTAAATACGTAAAAATAATAAAAAATCGGCCAGCAACGCAGCCAACATCGCTTTTCATCTCCCCGCCGACCACGGCTGAGATCCAAAGACGCTGAGCAGTGCAACCAGCAATCTCCATTATTGGGAGTAACAAAAGTAAAGAGATCTCTCTTTTTCTTTTACACACCCAGAAGGTGATATTTTGTGCCTGGGCAGAACATATTAGGAACAAGTTGTATGCTTAAGTGCTCCAAAGGGGGAGTTTTGTTTGAACTGTGCTGAATATTTCTAGTGTGTGTGATTTAATCTACATTATAATCTGTTAGTTGTGCTGTGTTTGGTTTATTTTTGTGAGAAACGCTGAGACCTATTTTCCTTTCTCTCTTTTCCTCCCTTTTCTCTGTTTCCTGCTCCGGGTTTTTAAAGCTTGCCGTGGTTTTGTTGAAGCTTTTTCTCTCGACTGGGAACCACCCTTCGAGTCGAAGTCCGCCCTCACGCGAGTTAACCTGTGGTCTCACCAGAAGCCATCTTGCGCATGGCAAGTAGGGGCTGGAGTCCATACGTCATCAGAGCCGGCATTTTGTGTGTGGCACAGAGTAGCTAAGCTAATCGGTGTTAGCACTAGTTTATCATCTGGCCCTTAGCTATTTTGAGGCCCTTAGCTGCAGACTATTGTGAAGCCACTCATTGCTAACCGGCTTGCCATCATTAACCGACCGCCATCTTGAGGCTGCAAGTTAGAACGGTTTCAAGTGTTCATCATCTTAGCTTCAGGCCTGTTGTGTATACCAGCCCTTTTCCTACGTCAAAGCTATTAGCCAATACTCATTCAATGGTTACATCAAAAGCGCTGCTATCTTGATGGTGATCGTTCAGTGTTGGATCCAATAAAATGTTAATCAACTGTGAATTGATTACAAATTGCTACCTCCATAATTAATAAATTTTTACTGACTTTTATTTCCATTTGTTTTCTGTTGTTCATGTTTTATTTAGTAGTAAGTAGTAGAGGTGGGTGATATAGGGTCAGTATCGCCGATATCGATACCAGTACTTTTTTATATTTAACGTGGATGTATCATGAAGCGTCTTTTCCTCTCCTCCATGTTTTTCTGCTCCAGCGGTCTGGAGCGGTCTGGAGCCGAGCGAGCCAGGCTGAGCCTGCGTGCTGATTGGCTGACGCCGCTGAGCCGTGACAGTGCAAGATGGCGATGAGAGGAAGGGAGGAGCAGCAAAGTGCTGTGACACAGACGGGGAGACTTTGGGGAAGCTGCTGCAGTCAGCGTTTGTGGGAGAGAATAAAAAGTATCAATCTTTTAAAATGAGTATTGTTCAATAACAATACCAACATATAATGAGGCATTTCCATTGTCTTGTGGTTAATGACTAATGGTTAAAACTCGAATTGCAACTGTAATTAAACTTATCAATGTTTGCTGGGCAAGTCTAACCTAGATCTACAGCTGGTTAGACACCCCTCTTCCAGGCTAAGCAAAGTTAATAACTTAATTAATAAGCCAATTGTTAGTGCTGATCATTAAAAGCTCACAGCCCTTGACCACAACCATTTGAAACAATTTTCATTGTTGCTATCCTTTGGTTTTAAATGATATATTACAATTTATAATTACTAATTATAATCATTGATAATATTCATAATGAAACAAGTAAAATTGTACAACATCTCCATCATCTGCTCACTCCTTCCACCTTCTGCTACCAGAACAAAAATTAAATATGTACTTAATTTATAAGCTTCATCAGTAAGATTATTGAAAAAGTTGTGTTTCAACAATTAAACACCTTCTTAACTATGACCAGCCGCTTTAACGTATTCCAGTCTGGCTTCCGTGCTCACCACAGTACAGAGACCGCCCTTATCAAGGTGTTTAATGACATCCATATAAATACGGACTGTGGAAGAACCAACGTGCTGGTTCTATTGGACCTCAGTGCAGCATTTGATACTGTCGATCACTCCATTCTGTTAGAACGCCTGGAGAACTGGGTTGGCCTCTCTGGTACAGCTCTCAACTGGTTTAAATCCTACCTAAAGAACAGGGAATCTTTTGTATCAGTAGGTAACTTTACATCAAAGATGAAAAAAATCACATGTGGGGTTCCCCAAGGGTCCATCCTGGGTCCCCTCCTCTTCAATATCTACATGCTCCCCCTAGCTCAGATAATAAAAAACAACAACATCAGCTAGCATAACTATGCAGACGACACACAGCTCTACATCATCATGTCACCAGGTGACTATAAACCAGTTCAGGCACTGAGTAAATGCCTAGAAGAAATCAATACGTGGATGTGCCAAAATTTTCTTCAATTGAATAAAAACAAAACAGAAGTAATAATATTTGGACCAATAGAGTAGAGATCAAAAGTTAGCACACAGCTTCAGTCGCTTCAGCTAGGAACCACTGATCAGGCCCGAAACCTGGGTGTAGTGATGGACTCAGACCTGAACCTCCAAAAGCATTTAAAGACAATTACAAGGTCGGCTTTCTATCACCTGAAGAACATTTCCAGGATTAAAGGACTAATGTCTCAGCAGGATCTGGAAAAACTAATCCATGCGTTTATTTTTAGTCGAATTGATTACTGCAACGGTGTTTTCACAGGTCTGCCTAAAAAGTGGATCAGACAGCTGCAGCTGATCCAGAACGCTGCTGCCCGTGTCCTCACTAAGACTAAGAAAGTAGAGAACATCACCCCAGTTCTAAAGTCCTTACACTGGCTCCCTGTATCTCAGAGAATAGACTTTAAAATACTTCTATTAGTCTATAAATCCCTGAATGGCTTAGCAGCTAAATATATCACAGACTTGTTATCAGTGTATCAACCCTCCAGACCACTAAGGTCATCTGGCCTCAGCCTTCTCTGCATACCTAGAACACGAACTAAACACGGAGAAGCAGCATTTAGTTCCTATGCTCCACTTATCTGGAACAAACTTCCAGAAAACTGTAAAAGTGCAGTAAGCCTGAATTCTTTTAAATCAAGATTAAAAACACATTTGTTTAGGATTGCCTTTGACTGTTCTACTTAAACTGTTCTACTGAAACATCATTAGTTCAACTTTTTTAGTCCAACTGTTTTTAATGTTCTATTTTGTTTCTATATTTTATTCCTACTTGCTTTTATTCTGTTTTATTTTCCTATATTTTAATCATGTAAAGCACTTTGCATTGTCTCTGTACTGAAATGTGCTATATAAATAAATTTGACTTGCCTTGCCTTGCCTTGCCTAATGACAACAGAAAGTATTCAATAAAATATTCTAAAAATAATTTTTAGAGTTTCATTCTTTCACTCAGGAAATTTTCACACAAATGACATCCAGTATGGTGCTTTCACTTTTCCATACTGATGCTGTTTTTCTCCACAATTGCTTTGTTTGTACTGCAAAAAAGGCAAACATGAACTGTTTTCAGTCATTTGCAGAAAAAAGATCATGCATTAGTATAGTATTTACATCTGATTTACAGCAGGGGTGTCCAAACTTTTTGGCATGGGGGCCAATAATATCATGTAGAACGTGCTCAGGGGCGACAAAATTAAAACATTTTGTTAATCAAAATGAAAAAAAAACTCTTTTTTTTTCATTCCTACCTACTCAGCAATAAACTAAACACACAAAATACTTTAATGAAACAAGCAAATTAGTCTGATTTCTGTAGGAAAGATTTGAAACATAAAAAGATTCTTGCAGGTTTGCTCAGCAAACAATATCCTAAATCATTTGGATTGATCATCTTTTTCTATTTTTTCCATTTTTTGTGTCTTTTCAGCAACAAGAGCAGTATTGTGTTCATTCTTGCTTTATTTTGTCGAGTTAAATAAATGGGTCCACGTCCACCCAAGTCTGCCTTTTGGTAAAACGCTTGTGGTCTTATTTACAATTAACTTAAATTAAAAGCAAATATCTGACTAATAAAAGATTTTTTTGTTTTGTTTTTGCAACTTAATTTTTTTCCCCTTTAGGAACGTTTTAATTTGTGTCTTTTTTTTGAAAGGCCTTGTATCAGTGAAAATTTTCCAACATTTTTCAAAGTGTATCGCCTCAACCAAACCAAATTTAGGCCATTCCTGAACTTGAGTGCCTCGCAAAATCATTCAGAGGGCCACAAATAGCCCTCTGGCCGCACTTTGGACACCCTTACAGGCTTCATCACTTGTCTTCCTTCTCTCACTTGCCTCTCTCCTTTTCCTCTTTTTCTTTTTTTCTGGGGGGGGGGGATTTGAAAATCAGTGTCTAATCTCTAAATTCATCTTCAGATCTTTAGTGTGCATTTCTCACGCATAAAAATAACAAAGCCCATCTGGGGTGTGGATGATCCGTTCACAGCACTGTCCATCCAGAGCTCAGTCTATACCGCGCCTTCAATGGCACTGTTTCAGCTTCTTTCACAGTTTGTGGCCATCGTTAATTATTCCTGCTACAGATCATGTTAACAGAGCGCAGGAAGAGCGATCATAGTTAAATAATTTTGGTCTTAACCAGTGGTGAAAGTCAGCCGGTGTGGTCCGGTACTGGGTCAATGACGTATAAGGCCTTTGAGAGGCCCATTTTTAAAATACTTGAAATAATAATATATTTGGCTATTTTTCTAAACATTTGGAGAGTAGTCTACACATGCATGTGTGTGAAAACTTCAAACAAAGATATTTTAGTGCTTTTAAACTCAAATGAATCGGGCAACGACCTTAAAAAAGTAATTTGTGGCGACCATAATTTATCTTAAAATTAATAGATTTCCTTTACATAAGTCATATTTTAAGAAGTATCAGTAATTAATTGAACTGTTTAAGAAAGTCCTTTCATTTATTGCAAATGATGTTGAATACATTTTTATCTATAATGGCAGTGCCACCCTCATAAAGCAATTACATTTTTTTACTCATATAATCCATAAAACTGATTTAAAATGTGTAGATATAGTATCCACTTATTCATGTTATACCAATGAATTATATTTCAACCAAAATGGACAGACATTATTTTTTGAATTTACTACAGAATTGAATATGGTTGGTTACCCCACATGACAAGTTGTCGCCCCACATGATGAAAAACAGCAGGCAATTAAGACTATTCAATGATTTTGATAGTTAAAACACATTTAATGAAATTTTATGAAGAATCAGCATATCCATTTAATTTGACACATTTCATAACATTAACAGTTTCCTCACTATTTCATTTGACACATAACCATCATATTAATATTTTCTATACTAATGCATTAAACGCTTGGACATAACATTGCACAGCATTTTCCTTTTTCATTTTCATTACATTAATCACTTAAACGTACAATGTTTGCATTTTTTTTACAATTTCATTTAACACTTGAACATAACAGCATTCTGCAGACACATTGTAGGCATTTATTTAACCCCAGCAATTTCTGAATGCTACCCAGTCTTGGCAGGTCAACTTTGAGAAGCGTGAAGTTGCTGGCTTGGGTTCTGAAATGACAGCATGAACATCTTTCCTAAAGTAGAAAGTAACATCCAGAGTTTTTGGCCATAAGAACAAGTTGTTGTCATCAGACTGTCGCATACAGCTTATCTGCAGTTCCTCTTCCACAACCTTTAGGACCTGACCTATATATGGAAGCTCGTCGTAGGTTACTATCACAAACCTTCCACATAGATCTTGGACACTTTCTTCTTGCCTAGGTGGCTCAGGTGGAGAGCTTGAGGGGTCCTCAAGTTTCTCAGTTCTCCTCACGTAGTTTACGATTCTGAGCCTGCAGTCTCTTTCTCTTTATTACTCGTTTCTCGGGTGTTTTCTCTCTTTCTCTCTCTGGTGTAGAGGACATCGGTGGATTAAATTCCTCCACTAGAGGTAGGGGATTCACCACAATTTGCCCTGGATTCTCCTGCTGCTCATAAAGCCCTATACCAACTAAAACTGGTGGGGTGTTTTCTAAGGATGGTGATGTCATTTCCAGCATCGCCTTTTCTGTCTTCTTCCTCACCCTGTAACCTTTTTTTTAACTCAAGATATTTTTTATTGAATTTTACATAAACAAAAAACAGAGCATAGTTATAAGATGTTACAAAGTGGGCTTGTAAAAGCCAGTAAGACAAGTTATTCATACAAAAGTTTGTTGTGTCATACAAGAGAGATATAGACTTCACAAATAAAAAAAAAGTGGTATGACAACTACAGTAAAGCAAGTCAAGTAGTGAAGCACAAAGATATAATACAATAAAACAAAATAACCCCATCCCATCACCCCACCCGTCACTGCCAAAACTATATCATCACTCCACAACACTCAGGAACCGCCTAGGTAGAATCAGTGCAGTTGAGCATGTCTGAACTATTAGAGAGCTGGAAATGTTTCCAAGAAAGGGCCCCATAAATTTTCAAATGTAACAAGAGACTGTTTAAGTGAGTACCTGATCTTTTCGAGTTTTAGACAGGACATGTTATCTTGCAGCCACTGTGAATGGGATGGGGGGGAGGCATCTTTCCATCTGAGTAAGATTGCACGACGTGCCAAAAGTAAGGCAAAGGCTATAGAATATTTTCTGGCAGCACTTGAAACAGCTCCGCCCTCAAGGACCCCAAATAGGGCTGCAACTGGATTTGGTTCCAATTTGGTCTTAAATGTGCAAGATAATGTATTAAAGACTGCCTTCCAGTAGTTGCTTAATTGAGCACATGAGAAGAACATATGGTAAAGAGAGGCCTCTGTAAGATTACATCTGATGCACAGAGGGCTGACTGTAGGGTACATAGATGATAGCTTAGCCTTAGAAATATGGGCCCGATGTACCACCTTAAACTGGATCAACCGATGCCGAGCGCAAAATGAAGATGAGTTGACCAGCCCAAGAGCAGAGGACCAGGTGCCATCAGGTATGGGGAGACCTATGTCTTCTTCCCAAGCCATCTTGGATTTATCCACAGAGGGGGGTTTTTAGATCACGCAGAATGTTGTACAGTTTAGAAATTAGACCTTTCTTTGATGGATTTAGCGACAGAATTTCATCAATGGTTTCTGTCTTTATAGCAGTTGAGAATTTGGGCAGTTGTGAGGTGAAAAAGTGCCGTATCTGAAGATAGCGAAAGAAATCAGAATTTAAAAGGGCATATTTATCTTTCAACTGTTCAAATGAGGCCATGGTATCACCTATCAGTAGGTCTCTAAAACGAATTATTCCATTTGGTGCCATCGTTGGAAGCCTGAATCTAAAATAGACGGCTTGAAAAGATGATTTGTGGCAATAGGACTCCAAACTGAGAAACTGCCAAGGCCAAAATGTCTCCTGAACTGAGCCCAAATCTTCAATGAGTGTCTAACCACTGGATTGTTAGATGATGCAACAGAACGTAAAGGCAAAGCAGAAGTCCTTGTGTGGGCAGAGCTCTAACGCAACCCAGTCAGGACAATCAGAATGGTCATAGTAAAAGGACCAATGTACAAGACTTTTCAAGTTGGACGCCCAGTAGTAGAAACGGAAATTCGGCAGTGCAAGTGTCCCTTGCTGTTTTGTTTTTTGAAGGTAGGTTTTGTTTAGACGAGGGCGCTTGCCCTGCCATATATATGAGGATATGACAGAATCCAACTGCTGAAAAAATGAGCCAGGAATAAAAATTGGTAAGGTTTGGAAAAGGTATAGGAGTTTGGGTAGTATGACCATTTTGATAGAATTTACACGTCCAACCAAAGACATTGACAAAGGTGACCACTGTAATAGTAACCTTTTAATCTGATTTAGTAAAACAGCAAAATTTTCTTTGAATAAATCTTTATACTTTTTGGTAACTATGACTCCGAGATAAGTGAACTTGTTATATTCCAATTTAAAAGTGAGATTAGTGAGATCCAAGGCTCGTGCTGCCTCATTAATAGGGAAGAGCTCACTCTTACTGATGTTCAGCTTATAGCCTGAGAGACTACCAAAATGAATGAGCAACGCCAGGGCAGAAGGGAGCGAGTCAGTTGGATTAGAGATGTACAGCAGAAGATCATCCGCGTAAAGGGAGACCCTGTGCTCCACACCTCCTCTCCAAATACCAGATATATCGTTGCAACTGCGGAGTGCTATAGCAAGGGGTTCTTGACAAATAACTTGATCCATAAGTTAAAGGCAGGGCCGAAACCAAATTTGTCCAGCACAGCAAATAAGTAAGGCCATTCGACCCGATCGAATGCTTTTTCTGTGTCGATTGTAATCACACATTCGGGCCTATCTTCAGGAGAAGAGTAGAGAATGTCAAAAAGCCGCCTAATGTTAAAATATCCCTGTCTGCTTTTGATGAAGCCAGTCTGATCTGTAGAAATAATAGTGGGAAGAATACTGTCTAGCCTATGTGCAAGGACCTTGGCTAGGATCTTAGCGTCCGTGTTTAAAAGTGAGATGGGTCTATATGATGCACAGCTAGTCGGATCTTTGCCTTTCTTTGCAATGAGTGTGATACAGGCCTCAGTAAGGGACTGAGGTAACTGACACAATTTACAAGACTCTAAGAAGACAGAACAAAGAACCGGTGAGAGTAGCGTGAAGAATTTTTTAACAAATTCTGTTGGGAAGCCA
Organism: Fundulus diaphanus; assembly: GCA_037039145.1. NCBI lineage: Eukaryota > Metazoa > Chordata > Actinopteri > Cyprinodontiformes > Fundulidae > Fundulus > Fundulus diaphanus. Next base: position 9,094,559 of record CM073136.1, read on the forward strand.
ACTGGACCAGGACACTTGTTTGACTGCATTGACTTAATAGCCGCCATTATTTCTGCCTGTGATATGGGTCTTCCAGTCTCTTCCTGGATTCTACTGAAACTGTAGGAATATCAAGACCATTAAGAAAGCTAAAAATTACACTGGAATCCACATGTGCCTCCGAAGAGTACAATTTGGTGTAAAATTCTTTGAAGGAAGTATTGATTTCAAACGGATCAGTTGTGATTTGACCAGAATCTGACTGTATTTTAGAAATAGCCTGCTTTGCCTTAGAGCCCTTAAGTTGGTTGGCTAACAGTTTTTCAGACTTGTCTCCATAGGTATAGAACATGGTTTTATTTCTCAAGAGCAGACGTTCAACATGGTGGGTGGTAAGCAGGTCAAATCTAGTTTTTAATTCCACCCTTTTCTTGTATAGGTTTGGACACTTATTCTGGGCATATTGCTTATCAATAATTCCAATTTGGCGGACCAGCTCGTTACATTCCCTTTTTGAGTCACTCCTTATACGAGCAGTGTAAGATATAATTTGTCCACGCAAGTAGGCTTTGAGTGCATCAAAGCCTACTTGCGTAGGCTGAGATAAGAAATTCCTGGAGTGGTATTAGTGTCAATAAAATGGGTTATTTCTTTCTCAATAAACGTATTAAAGTTTGCATCTGATAAAAGGGTAGAATTGAATCGCTACTGCCTGCTTCCAGGGCTAAAACCAAGGAAAGACATAGCTAATATAAGAGGGGCGTGGTCAGAAATTACAATAGGCTGGTATTCACAAGAGTGGACCAAGGGGAGAAGTTGATCATCAACAAAAAAGTAGTCAATTCTGTAATATTTGTGATGAACCTGTGAGAAGAATGAGTACTCCCTGTGAGTAGGATGCAGGAAACGCCAGATATCACTAATACCTAAGTCAGAGAGGAAGTCACGGACGAGACTGGCTGACCTACTGACTGAGCTGGGTTTTTTTGAAGATCGGTCTAAATCAGGGTCTAACCAACAATGCCGTACCGCGCACGTGACGTCACCGTCTCAAGAGCGACGCCCCTTTTGCCGCTTAGGTAGGGCATACAGGTAGAGAACGCCCGTAGCAACCAGCTATTACACGCGCAACAGAACCAGCGATATGACTGACTTTATAGCCGTTAAACTTCCCCAAGACGATGTCCCAGGCGCACGGATTACTGGTTGAACTGTCGAAGAACACACCAACCTTCAGCTCAAACGATGGCTTGAGTGTCGAGGGCTTAAAAAAAACGGAAAATGGACCGAGTTGATCGAACGGTAAGCTTTGTTTTTTTTTTCCTGCGCGGCGGTCATGGCGTCGTCGGCCGTTTTTTTGTTTGTAATCACCGTCCAGGGATCGGTATATGTTTAATGTTTGTCTTATTTGAAATGTTTTTGAGTAAGCTATCGTGGTAGCAGGGTATCATGTTAGCGCCTGCTACCATGATAGCCTATATGCTATCATGGTAGCAGGCGCTTCATTATTAACATGTCGGCCACCAAAATACTCTTACCTGTTCACTACTTGATGTCACTGGAATTGGGTCAGGATGTTCTTCGGTTGTGCCCTTTCCTCCAACACAATGCTTGCTACATATGTATGTGAATTTGGTAACTTTTTCCGGGTTGAACTGTTGTGTAGGCTGACCGCACCGGTGTACCCAGCGCACACATTTCTCCTTGGCAGTCTTGAAGAAAACATCCTTCATATGCGGCCGATCAGCGTACCTTGAGTCGATGTTGCACGTTCCATAGCAACAATGTTTAAAAACCATGGTCTTAGATTTGGAAAAAGCAGTCGTTTACCGAGTAAAACCAAGGGTAACGCACGTGTCTTTTACAGCGAAACAGCGGCGGACTATGCAAGTTTGCCCTACTGCGTACCACGTGATGTGACGTCATCGTGACGTTACGTTTCTAAAAATAGCTCGCTCGGGGTACGCCATTGAGATCCCCTCCAAAAATAAGAGAGTATGTATTTAGGTCTGGCAGCAAAGAAAACACTTGTTTGAAAAAATCTGCATTGTCCACATTTGGGGCGTACACATTGACTAATGCTACCAGCGTATTATATAATTTACCTGAGACAATCACATACCGTCCATATTTATCTGAAACCACATTATGAGGTTCAAATGGAACATCATGACCAATAAGAACTGAGATGCCCCGAGCCTTAGCCTCAAAAGATGAATGAAAACATTGACCTGACCAGCGAGATAACAGACGTTTGGAATCAGAGCTACGAATATGGGTTTCTTGTAAGAAAGCTATCTTGGTCCTAAGGTGTTTGAGATGAGAAAAAACCTTCCTCCTTTTAACAGGGTGGTTTAAACCCTGTTGAGATGGTTAATCATACTGCACGATTAGGAAAATATAGTCAAAACTGATTGCAGAGACCCAGTGAGTGGAGCAATAAAAAGTGACCAGCACTTTTTTCAGACTTTTAAAGCATACTGAAGCATTATTGACAGTGACATATACCCCTTCCCCACCCTCCCAAACCAGGACGGCCGCCAAAACAAGCAGCAGCAAGCTCTGTAACATAACCATCTCACATCAACTCCTCTTCCAAGTTCTAATAAGCAATTAAAGCTACCGCCCCGGCCTATAAACAGAGAAACAATAGCACCTCAAGAAAAGAGGAAAATGCAACCTTTAAATGGGGATAGAGAACAGTAGGCATATTTAACTCAGGACCGAAAAAACAGTGGAATGTAACTAAAAATGATTAAACGTTTGTATGTAGATCGGGATGCTCGAAAAACACGTACTAACAGTACCCAAACTACTCAAACATTACCGTAAAGCAACGCCACCCTCGTATGTTAAGCGTCTTCGCGTGATGAAAATAAGATGAAGTAATATCACCTAGAGTGACGCTGGTTGTAGAGGAGGCAGCAATTAGTCCTGTAAAAGTAACTCTGGGTCCTGTTGAAATACAAACACTTCTCACGAATGAGTAGTTCAGATAGTAATGATAGTTCAGGGTGCTGGTCAATATACTTTTGGGCTCCATCGACGGTGCTGAGCCACTTTCTGGCTCCGCTGGGCAGCGTTATGCGTAGTCGGGCTGGGTACAACAGAGCCGGCTTCAAATCCCGCTTATACAGTTCCGCCATCATGTTCCGGTACTGGGCTCGCTGACTCACAATTTCAGCGCTGTAGTCCTCAACGATACGGATCTGTTGGTTGTTGTAGTCGAGTTTCCCTCTGCGCCGTGCTTCTCTGATGAGTAGCTCCTTCGTCTGGTAGCGGTGCAGGCGGAGAATAACAGGTCGCGGCTGCTCTCCAGTGGCCGGCTTGGGAGCTAGCGACCGATAGGCTCGGTCTACTTCAGGTAGGGACGGTAAAATTTCCTTCCCGTATACATCCCGAAGTAATCGAGAGAAAAACTTGGTTGGGCGACCGCTCTCAGTAGATTCAGCCAGTCCAAGAATGAGTACGTTTTGACGGCGGCTACGGTTCTCCAAATCAGTAACTTTAGCCTTTAGCTTAGCATTCTCGTCCCGGAGAGAGGAGCAGGCATTCTCCAAATCCATAACGCGCTGGCTTAGGTCTTCAGATGCAAGTTCAAGTGAAGAAATACGTTGGTCGTGATCATCCAAAGACGTTTTGTTTTGGTCTAACTTAGAGTCTATCGCATCAAAAGATGACTTGAACTCCTCAGACAGCTTTTCGCGGTGTTCTAGTAGCTCTTTAATGGCGTTGAGTGTTAAGTTAGGCTCAGCGTTAGCATCCCCCATTTCGGTAGTTTTCTGTCCTTTAGGCGGCATCTTAATCCCACTTACAGGTCAGGTTGCAAAAGAAAAGAAAAATGTATAGCAAACAAAAAAAAAAAAGTACACAACTTATAAGGTATGAGGGCTGAGTGGTATGAAAAAATAAAGAGACGGCCGGAGCGCTCTCACCACACGTCTACTCCATTTGCCTACCAACCGGAACTCTCCCTGTAACCTTTTGATGCAGCCTTCCACTTGGCTTTCTGTTTCTTCCTCTCTCTCTCTGATAGTTCATCTGAGTTCATGTATTTGATTGTGCCCTTTTGCTTTCTTCTCTGGTAGCTGAAACAAATTATTGTATAATAAACTATTGACATTAGTATACTGTCACTGATTCTGGTGGCCTAACATTACATTTTATGTACTGTAACTACCTATAGATTTTACCTTTCTTTTTTCCTGGCAAGATAGTCAGCTCTTGCTACAGGATCTGCATTGATCCGCTGCCTGTAGCGAGCAGTCTTTTCTTTGCTTGTTAGTGGGGCCATCTAGAAAAAAGTATATTTAAACATACAGAGTTAGAAAAGGAATTGGAAAAAGTAGGATGAATGCTTAATATTCACACATTTCTCTGATAAAAACATAATAATCAACAATATTTTCTTATTAAAGTCAGGGGAAAAAAGATTGTGTTATGTTGTTGAACTGTTTTTGAAGAACTTCTGCTTGTAAAACAACCTTATTTCCCCCCTTAAAAACTAATAATATTTTCAACTCAACATTATTTATACAATCTAAAACCTAGTAATTCAAAACAGAATAAAGTGTTTAACCCAGCAAAATGTAAAATAAAATGCAGATCCACAAAAAAAACAATAAAAACTTCAAAAGCTAACGTTCTGTTCTGTCTCTCTTCGAGGTTGTCGTGTTTTCCTCTCCTCTCCAGCTTTTACCCGCCCTTCCCCCCTCTCCTGCTTCTGCTGCTATGTCTTGTCTTCTGAGCACTTTCTTCATATCAACCAACTCTGAAAAACATGGATCTGGTAAGCTGGTCTCTCAATGCTATTGATCAATTTTTTTCGACGGGTAGGCAACGAAAGGGGGACCGATCCGGTCCTGATGGACTCATTTTGTGGGATACACCTTATATTCTTGGATGGAAAACAGTGTGTCTTTCGACCTTGTCATTCCTGGAGGTTTGAAACGTTTGCATGTTTGGATTCAGGATACTTGGATTTCTACCTTATTGGATCTGGTGGATTTTTGATGTATCAGCAAATACAGCGGATGTCGGTAGCCATTTGGCCTTGATCAGGCTGCCGGCTGCATATAACGCACTCACTAAGGTGGAGAACGGACAGATCTGGAAGGTGGAGGAGCAAAGCCGAAAAGCTAGATTTGCTGGTACGCAGACTGGCTTTGGTGGTTTGAACTCAAGGGGAATTTGGGATCAAATCTGGAAGTGAAGCGCGGAAAAGCCCAACAATTTCGAAAATTGGATTTCACCATTTGGAGCCAGCAAAAGACTTAAAGCTGACAGGAAAGTCTAAAGTATTTGGTCTGCCTCCCTATCTCCACTCCTGGTTTGTTATGAGGAACGAGCTCGGAACTCTACCCTGCTACCCCCTCCCCCCTGCTGACATCTGCGGATGGTTTCTGAACTGTTGGCCGGCTGATAACATCAAGGACAATGGCCTCTGGAGAGTGTTCACGGAAATATAAACACTTTCACCCAAACAGACACACATAACTGATGCTCATATAAACTGATGAACTGACGCGACCAGTCTCTAATGTTTACCCTCTGCTATATGTGTCTCGTCTTATTTGTGCTTTTTGTGCAAGAGGTTTTTGATATCTCAAACTGTGTCCTGTTATAGGATAAAGTATGAGGTACGTTTTTTCCCCTCCCACCTTCCTTTGTTGACAATCTATCTTTTCCACAGATTCAAAGGCAGCGCCCGGTGGGCACTGTGTAATGCAGTCCATTACGATTTACTGGGCCTTGGCAGCAAGGCCCAGTAAATCGTCTCCCCCTAAAATGTTTGTGATGTTTTGTCTTGGCGGTTGTACTGAAACAGCAATTTCCCTTCTGCAAAGGCAGAGAAAGTGCGGTTACCTCTTTGTTTTTCGGATGACTAATAAAAACTGATCTGCCAACCTGAGCAAACAAGAGAGGGCGTGCAGATGATGCAGGTCTGAAAGATCCTGGAAAGCAAGGCCATGACAACTTTTAAAAACAAATAAAATAATTTTAACATCAATCCGAATGTGAACCAGTAGCCAATGAATTGCTGCTAAAACTGGAGAAATGTGCTCTCATTTTATGGGAGCAGTTAAAAGAAGAGCAGCAGCATTTTGGACCAGCTGCAGTCAAGTCACAAGAGTTTTGTTAAGCCCAGAGTAAAGTGGAGTGCAGTAATCTAAGCAAGTTGTAATTAAAGCATAGATAAAAATCCTCAGTCAGTTGTCTCAGTTTGAAAAAGCTGGACTGGACCACAGTTTTTAACTGTGCATCAAAGTTAAGATTACCGTATTCTCTCCTCTTACACTCAGGTCTGCAACAGTCAGTGTCAGATACTGACTTTAAGGTCCCAGGTCAACACTGATGTTAGAGACATCAATGCGCCAAAATAACATAAACTTTTGAGAAGTTTATTTTATTTTCCTTTTTAGTGTCATAAAAGGTTGACTGTCTTCTGCCTAGAAAAGAAGGCTAAACACTGGTTTCTCATAACTGACTCCTGAGTGACGAGGTAAAGAGAGAAGAGGAAGAGGCCAAGAATGGAGCCTTGAGGCACTCTGCATGAATGGTACATTTATAAAATAAAATAAAAACAGCAGTTCTCCATTCTTAAAAAAAGGAGTGTAATAGTATTGTCAATAACTTAAAACTACTTTATTACTTTATTCAGTATTATTTGTTCATTTGAACAGTTGTGTGTTTTTTTCTGTTTTTACCCACTAACTGAACAATAACATGTTAACACTTCCCTTTCACTTTTTAACAAAAGTAATACATTTCTGCTTCAATGTGTAGTCGGATAAAAATGAGACGGAGTTGACTGGACCCGTTCTTCCAGCGTCCAGACAGCGATGTCCTTTTTCTGCTGGGATCGGTCGAATCTGGACCAGTTTGTTTGAAACTTTTTAAAGTCTGGCATCTACTCTGCATTTATGTTGAAATATTTAGGGGCTTACTGGGTAATCTATTTATGATGCCGGGGATTTGTTTGCTAGCCCCAGCAGCTAAGCTAGCGCTAGCAGTCTGCTAAAAAAAAAAAAAAAAAAGCACAACCTTTGATTCAAACTTACCAGTCTGAAAATGAACACTTATCAGGATATGATGTCAAAAGTGACATTTGGTGTTCTCCTGGCTGCTATCCAGAGTCCATTTGGTATCCCTTTGTTACAATAAACAGGCTCAAATCGGAAGCAACCAGACTTTCGCTCGGTTCTTTCTGAAGACGTTTTGACACTGTTGTGGAAAATATCATTAGTTGTTATATTAATCAGGCATTTGTATGGAGAATAATAAGAGGTACTTCTGGCCTCTAAACTGTGTCTCCCCTCTGAGGGCAAAAAACATGCACAGCTTCACAGGGTGTTTGTTTTAAGGTCTGAGAGCTATTTTATGGTTCTCGAGGTCATTTGGGTTGACCCCTGATAGGACAAGTTGGGTACTAAATCAGCTTTACTGAATGAAAACCTTGAGAGAAGAGTCTCTTTGTTTTGAGAACAGATAGAACCTGGAGACACAGTGTCTGGGCCCAAAACCCCCAAACTAATCGGGAGGGGCTAGGCATAGAGATAAAAAGATGGGTTTGCGAAGAAGACATTAATCAAAGAAGCTGCAATGCCTGGGAGAATGATGTGCGTAACAAACTAAGCTTGCAAGTTCTTTGTCTCTTTGGAATTCCAAATGAAATAAATATGCATATTTTAAATGTTTGCCTCTGATAATCTGTTTCTCCTTTACTATCAAATCTTAAACCGGGGTAAGACAGGTCTTCAGAAATAAGCAGGAGCAGGCCCATATTAATTTCAACAACACCTATCCGGGAGTCTTTGTCAATTCTTGCGGCTCACACTTGAGCAACCTGCAGTTGGTGCACTGGCTTTTAAAGGACATGAAGGCCCATCCTCCTAGGCGCATTCTAAATCAGATGCAAATCAAGGACCCGCCCATCACTGTCCTAGGTCATTAGAAGCTGTTGCTTGGTGTGAGTGGAGTACTTGGTCACCTGAATCATGATGAGACTGCTCATGTAAGCTCTTTGGAATGTGTTGGAGGACCGAGTTGTAAACAATGGGGAGTTGAATGCAGTTGCGGATAACTGAGAATTTGCACAGGCATCTCTTTGTTAGTTCAACGATCTGAGGTGCTTGGCTTTGATTCCATGCTGGTAAACTGAAAAATCTCAACTCATTGTTCTTTTTCCTGAAGTGACTGCATGAAGCAGTGTGACAGTTAATGACACAGCACGTTTCCACCATGTTTTTAACTTTAAAAACAAAAGAACAAAAAATAAAGACAGCGTTGTGAATGAAGGCGGTTTCCTGATGCCCAGGTGTCCCAAATAGCAGTGTGGTTATCAGACAGCTTTCAACCAATAAAACAGGGATAGGTCCTGTTGAAGCCGTCTTGCTTCCCCCGGGTTCGTTAATTCGTTGTGCAGGACTTTCAAATAATAACTCAGCCATGGACGCAGATTTCCATTTCACCTTTGCAAAGGGGAGAGATGATACACCTGCCGACTGCGGGCAACAACTCTCACTCTCCCCCCGTTTAGGCTTGTTTTTATTAAAGTTAGAACATAGATTATACAAGGTCACACAATGAATGACGCACACATCTTATCGCTATCTTACTCCCTAATAACTATCTTCTCTTGCTGTTTCCTCCTGCTGCATGTGAACCGGAGTTTCTGTTTTTTCCCACTGCCTAGGAACTGTCCTTGAAACCCTCTCCTGATACTTTTGCTCGTACACAGAATCTATTCACATTCTCTTCTTCTGATCAACAGATGTGGCCTTAAAGCAAATAAATTGCATATTAAAAGCATGTTAAACCTTCATAAATGTGTACTAAAAAACGGATCAAAGTTAATACATTCCACAGTCCCCGCTTCCGCACAACTCCTCTCTGATTGGTTATAGAGTCGTGCCTGTGTTGCAGGTGTTCTTTAATAATATAGGGCTACTCAGTTAATGGAAATTGAGTTTTTCTTGGGTGAAAAAAAAGATCCGGGGCTTGATGAGAAACATTCGGGGCTAGAGCCAGGAATGCAGAGGCCAGACAACGCCACTGGTTACATATCCATTTCACTGTCTCTGTCTTCTTCAAATGTGTTGTTAAATAATCGGTCTGTTTGCGGTCACCTCTGGTTCTTTTATCTGATAATGTGGTGTTTCTATTGTAGACTTCTGTAGTAATAAAAGACTCTTGAAACCAAAACTATATACTACCATATTTAATCTAAAAGGCAGAGGGATGTTTACAGCTTCAGTTCTGGACTCTCACAACAACCCAATGCAACAGGTGCCCAAGCGCCCGTTCATTCTCTCACCCAGACATTAAGTAGAAAACATTGTGTCCACCCATTCAGGAACAAGCTTTGAGCACCCTGGGGAATACTGCAGGCCCCGATGGTGTATTCCCCAGGGTGCTCAAAGCTTGTTCCTATCAGCTGTGTGGAGTACTTAGCTAAGTCTTCAGCCTGAGCATGCTCCTCCAGAGAGTCCCCGTGCTGTGGAAGACGTCCTGCCTCGTTCCTGTGCCAAAGACGCCGCGCCCTAGCGGCCCTCAAGACTACAGACCGGTGGGACTGACGTCCCATATCATGAAGACCTTTGAGATGCTAGTCCTGGAGCAGCTAAGGCCCATGGTCAGGCCCTTCACCGATCCATTACAGTTCGCCTACCAGCCCCGCCTGGGAGTTGAGGACAGCATCATCATCCTGCTGAACAGAGTCTACACTCACCTGGACAAGCCGGCGAGCACTGTGAGAATCATGTTCTTTGATTTCTCCAGTGCTTTCAACACCATCCGTCCGGCTCTACTGGGTGAGAAGATGACGGCGATGCAGGTGGAGGCCCCCATGGTGTCCTGGATTGTTGATTACCTGACGGGCAGACCACAGTATGTACGCCTACAGAACTGTGTGTCTGACAGGGTGGTCAGCAACACTGGGGCCCCTCAGGGGACTGTCCTCTCCCCCTTCCTCTTCACCCTTTTCACCTCAGACTTCAACTATTGCACTGAGTCCTGCCACCTTCAGAAGTTTTCTGATGACTCAGCAATAGTTGGCTGCATTGAAAAGGGTGATGAGAGTGAATATAGGACTGTGGTGGGCAACTTTGTCACTTGGAGTGAGCTGAACCATCTGCAGCTCACTGTGACAAAGACTAAGGGGCTAATAGTGGATCTGAGGAGGACAAAAACACCTCTGACCCCTGTTTCCATCCAGGGGGTCCCTGTTGACACTGTGGAGGAGTATAAGTACCTGGGAGTGTACTTTAACAATAAGCTGGACTGGACTAGAAACACTGAGGCGGTCTACAAAAAGGGCCAAAGCCGACTCTTTTTCCTGAGGAGGCTGAGGTCCTTTAACATCTGCGGGACGATGCTGAGCGTGTTTTATGAGTCTGTTGTAGCCAGTACGATGTTCTTTGCTGTCTCATGCTGGGGTGGTGGGCTGAGGGTTGCTGACAACAACAGACTAAACAAACTGATCAGGAGGGCCGGTGATGTTGTGGGGGAGGATGCTGTCCAGGCTCCAGTCCATCTTAGACAATGTCTCACACCCTCTCTACGACACATTGGCCCAGCAGAGGAGCTCCTTCAGCAGAAGACTCCTCTCACCCAGATGCACCACAGAGCGCCACAGGAAATCATTCCTGCCTGTGGTCATAAATCAATACAACGCCTCCCTCATGGTTTCAGACACCCCACCCTCTGTAATTGACATTTATTCATTCTTTGCACTGTTCTTGCACAAGTCACTATCACTTTATTTGGATCTATAGTTATATATATATATATATATATATATATATATATATATATATATATATATATATATATATATATATATATATATGTATTTATATGTATATATATATGTATGTATGTATATATATGTATATATATATGTATGTATGTATAAATATGTATATATATATATATGTATGTATGTATATATATGTATATATATATATATGTATGTATGTATGTATGTATATATATGTATATATATATATGTATGTATATATATGTATATATATATATATATTGAGTTATATATGTATATATTTATATTCTTTTTTAAATATATATATATAAAATATATATTTATTTTAAATATATATATATAAAATGTTTGTATATCTGGAGCGTGTAACAAAAGTAATTTCCCTCTGGGATTATTAAAGTTCATCACATTGGTGGAGAGGATCATGCTATAATGCACACGTGTCCTTGCTGACATATTTTCTCCTCAACAGCCATTCTTTCTAATCCAAGTATGTCAGACTCCGTATCTCCAGAGTCTGTTTATCTGTAATTTCCATGGCAACCGACTTTGGAGTCCTGTCTCTGCAATCTCACAATCTCTAACAGTGTGCTGGTGATAGCTTCTCATATCTTATACTCTTGCTCCTCTGACACAAGTCCAAAGCTTTTTCATTGTCCTCATCTTCGGTTAACATCAGCTGGAAACGAGGAATGTTCTCCAACATTATGCAGTCGCTTCTTCCTCTTCATCTCCTTCTGATTCAGAATCTGAATAGAGTCTGAAGTCCATCCTCTCACAGGTACTCCACAGGTTCTTTTTCAAACAGCCTTAAGTAGCTGCATAAGTAGCATTATGTTTTCTTCAAACACCCAGCTTATTGGCCGACACATATAACAAAAGCCTGCACGGAGCCAAACAAATGCTGTATAAAATTACCTGTGAGATTCCCCTCCCCGACATGCTGATGCCAGCTGGCTGGAATTTACGCTGAAAACAGGCCAAGTTTAAACACCAGGTTTATCGTTTTAAAACCTTTTGAAAAGGTCATATAAAGAATTGAGTGGTTTCTTCAAAACTTCAAGGATCACATTTTGCAATGAAAAATTACTCTTTTCTCAGAAATGTTCACTGTTATCTCCATTTGTGCTCCATGACTTGTTCCTGGTGTTCCCACAGCTTATCATAGTTATTTCTGCCTTTTATGTCTCACGTTGACATAATGTGAAATGGAATATTGCTGTTGTTTGTTGTGTCACATTTTTCTTCTTGCAACTCTAACTATGATAGTGGATTTGACAGAAAGTTGAGACATATCTTCTGGAGGATCATCTGCCAGATAAAATCCCTTACATGCCAGAAAAACACACACTTAAGCACACACTGTGGCCAATCAGTTTGAATCAAGGATATGATACCTTCCTGTAATTGCATTCAGAAGGATTCAAGGAGTCCTGATACCTCAGTGAATCCACTTCAGAGGCAAATGTTGCATTTCATGTCTTTGCAAGGTCGGTCCTTGACAACATATGTCTCATCATTCCTTAATCTCTCTGTTCCTGTAAAGAATAAAGAAAGTGCAAGCTTCAAGCTTTGTAATTACCCAGGTTTTCTTTGCTTTATTTAACGTTGCTTCAAATAAGCAGTTGATTGAAAAAGAACGAAAGCTTATGAAAAGTGACTTCAACCATAAGAAGATTTTGTTGTGGGAAATGTGTTCTTTTCTTGCTAATAATTTGAATGAAAACAGCCTCTAAAAAGTCTGGGGGATGGATCAGTGAGAGATTGGGTCTTTCCTTGTAGCTTTGATGGATTTCACCATCTATTACTTCAACATAAAACAACAGAGGTGACTTTGACAAGAATTACTTTCTTTTGGAAGAACATCCTTTAAAGAGTAAACATTTCCTATGACCGATTATGGGACAGGAATCCCCCCTCCCCTTCCCCCAATAAAAAACTATCTTTATGTTTTTGCCATGTCCTCTGAACTAATATAGAGCCTCTTTTGTTAAGGTGTAGAGGCAGGGGGTCTGCAGATGAGCCCCATCCAAGCTCGTCCATCACCTCTGGCACTTGTCCACCATATTCCCTCAACTGCTTCACACACCACATAAATATTCACAGGAGCTGGTGTCCCATCTGAAGACCCGAAATTACCCCACCTTCTGTATCTCTTTCTTAGTAAATATTAAAATGGGCTAATAAAGAGGGGTGAGATTCCCCTGTGGTAATGGCACCCCAGGGAACCCCGACTAATTAAAGGCCTGCCCCTTCCAATGAACGGTAATCACTCACAGCTTTGGGTAGACAAACACATGAGCTTTGTAAAGATGAACAAATGGTAGATGCTGCGCCACTTTGTTCAGACTTTAAAGAGATAATGCTTAGAATGTACAATGTGCTGACTCTTTGATGCGAAGTATGAAAAAATTCAATTGATTTTATATACTAATTGCAAAGGTCAAATCAAAGGCATAGCATGTCTTGAATATCCATTCAGAGCTGTTTAGTACCTGAAGGCTGGCTGAATGCATTGTTTAAATTGTGCTAAATAAGAAGGACAGAAGACCGTTTTAAAAGTCTGTTTTTCTTTAGTTCCATTAGTATGTGAAGCTTGATTAATGTATTTTTTTCTTTTTCTTCTAATAGTTGAAATTATACAATGCACATATATTGATAATAAATATTTACAATCTTTAAAACTCTCAACAACATTAATACATGAAGCTTGCGAATTTGGATGGATGGTTCGAAAGAAAATAACATTTGAAGAAGAAAAAAAGAGCTAAATTTAATTTTACAGCTGGAAACTGACCAAAATATGAAACTGAAATGCCACACCTTGGTAAATGGAAACAACTGCAAACATAAAAATTTCAATCAAAATCACTGGTAGAAGGCTTCTGATGTCAGAGCTGATCGAGCAACAAATCTTAACAAGATCCTCCTAATGACCTCAGTGAAACGCTTATTGACCTAATTAAGTGATGCACTGTACATTGTGCCTCAGAGAATGGGGAGGGGATGCCCATACATATGTCCCTACATACACGCTGTGAGTTTTGGTTGGCTTTAGAAACCCATTCATATGAGATAGCATAAATCTCAGCCAATTTTAATTGTAAGACAAGAACTTATTTTCAGTGTTAAATTTCTTGTATTATCCATTTAATCCATTGATAAACATAAGGCTAAGGATAAAAGTATGGTATTTGTAGAAAAATATAAAAAATTTGGTTTATCAAAATAAGGCCAAACAAGGTCCACCCCTATTACAGAATGTAATGAGTCACCCAATGACAACTTGTCCAGTCCCAGACTGGACGACTGTATTCTAATCAGATCATACAATACAGAAAGACTGACACTGTTGTTTGATAAGGTCTTTTTATAAGTCTGCAGGAAAGAAATGACACATGAAAATGAAATACTGTCATAATAACTAATGATAATATGTATTTTTGGATGTAAAAAGTACAGAGTTGATACAGAGTGTTTTGGCTTTAAAGGAGAAGTCCGGTCAAAATCACAATTCAAACTGCTGAAAGTACTTTAAATATAAAACTACTACATACTGTGCAAAAAATTATAAGTTTTTTTAATTAATAATAATTCTCATTTAATCATGTTTATGTGGAGGAATCCATCTTGGTCAAGAATAGTACTGTCACCTCCCATTTTTTGACGTCACTCGGCGGACCCGCTGTTGAGCAAGTTTCAACGCTCTGTTTGTCACGGCGCACTATTTTCCAAGATCAAACTCAGTCGGGTCCTACAGTATATATCTATACACGCGTGTGTGTGTGTGTGCGCGCTCCGCGCAGCACGGCTTTGCAGGCGCTGCAGCAGAGCACGCGCACACACACACACAGCGGAGGAGAGATCGCTGAAGTGACTTAAGTTAGCTGATTATTATAGTATAAGTATTAAAATATAAGAGCATTCCAGCACATGCTGGGCTGAGCACGGCTTTGCACCGGCGCTGCAGCTGAGCGCGCGCTCACACACACACACACACACACACACACACACACACACACACACACACACACACACACACACACACAGCGGAGGAGAGATCGCTGAAGTGACTGTGTTGAAATAAGCAATGTTTTTTCCTCTTTTACCAGTTGTGTTTTAACATCCGATGGCCATGCACGTGGGCATTGTTGCTTCAGCAATAGCTCTTGGGAATGTCAGTGGTGAAGTCCTCTGGAAATCCGAAATAATTATTGATGATCGCAGCTGTGTAGAACGGCTCCTATTGACTTTGCATGGAAAGCGGAGAGAAATGCTGTCGCCGCTTCCGCTCTTCCACGTCGCAGGATGTGATGTCAAACGCCCCTTACTGCCCATATTTGGGCAGTCATGTCAGCCCCCATACACAGTGATTCAGACGACAATTTATGTTTTTATTTTCTTATTGATTAAAGATAAGTTCATTAAATAACCACAAATGTATTAGTTTTAGTTATAGCTAATGATACCCTGATTTTTCCTTGTTGACCGGACTTCCCCTTTAAAACTTGTAAAACCAGGCGTATGAAGTTTTTGTGCTGATACTCTATTTAGATTTTGCCAAACAGCACACTGTGTACTAAGAACAAACATCTCTTTTGGTGTAACCTGACTATAGCCCCAGTTCCACTGGCTCAGTTTGGCGGTGCACCAATCAGCTCTGCCTGCTTGCGAGCGTTTCAGGAGCAGTCCTATTCAGGGCAAGTCCGGGTTTTTCCGGCCCCACTCAACAGCAGGGTCAAACCAAGTGGACTCAAGTGGAGTTTTCAGTGAACACACTGCTTTCCCCAATGCCCTGGATACTCAAAAGGCGTTTTGTCTGAACGCAGCATAACAGCTAACATGCTAACTAAGACCTGTTGAGCCCGAGATGTAATACCAGTTGCTTCTTTAAAGTAATGGCTGATGTCTTTCTTAGTTTGCATTTTGTTAACATAGACCTGTTTTTCTTCACATTAGCAAACCTACCAATCTCCTGATTTTATAGAGGTGGTCACACTAGCGATATTCATGTAATTAAATGCATTTAGTTAACACATTGCTGCTAATTTTCTCTTTAAATCCCTTGAAAGCAAGGATGCAATTACTTTTGAAAAAATCCTGTAGTCTACCAAAGAACTAACTAATGTAGTTCTTCTTCTGTAGCTTCTTAACATATAGGGTCTGATTTTCAAAAGGTCTGTACATATTAAAACAGGTACAATATGCATATGAATATGCAGATCACATGCAAATGAACACACTGCACAAATTTATAGGAGCGGATATGCAAATGTAAATATGTAATACCCGCAAAGCGATTTTCCAAAGCTGAAACTGAGAATTGGCACAGTATATTTAGTGCCTCTGAGAGTCAAGTGCAAAGTTGCATGTGTACAATACCTGCCAGTCCTTGTGGCCAGAAAGGAGGCACTGATATAATGACAGAAAAAGGACAGAGAGTCTCTCTGCAAGTGAACATACTTGGACTGTTAGAATAACAACAGTAGAATAATTTTAGTGGGAAAAAGACACAGCGTATGCGGGAGTCCGTGCGCGCGGTTGTGTGGGCAGGATGCAGTATTAATTTTCATGCACCAAGGTACAAAATACTAAACCTAATCCTAAACATTGTGGCATGCTTGTAAATAAACAAAGCTGAATATTAAAGGTGCATAGCCATATTATTTGATTTTTTTTTTATTTATACGTCAGTAGCTCACTCTGGTTGCATACAAAGTTTTTATGAAACATCACATCCTGCTGGCGTATTAAATGTTATTTTGATATTTCATGCTTTGTTTTTGCTCAATTTGTTAGTAAATAAAGCCTTTGGTATTTATTTACGATTTTAACGGAAGTGCGTACTGCGCATGTGCAGCAGGGGTTAAAACTAGGAAACAGCTAAGGGCTATTAGCATCTCCAGGCGAAACAATGAAGAATGTTCCAAGGTCTAGTAGTGGGAAAAAACGCTAAAAAAATATATGATTCCAAGAGGGAAAAGACTGGAATGTCGCTGGGAATACAGTATGAACATTGGTATCATGATTTGGGTTTTTGTCTATTTTGCCTTTGGACTTTTCTGGACTTTTCTCATTTAGCCTGTCACCTCTCAGCCACCAGCCACTATCCAATCAGCTTGGTCTCGCTCCAGTCACCACCCTACTCTAGATCATCTCCACTTGTTGCCACTAATTAGTCTACTCAGCTCACCTGTTCACCAGCCTACATATACCTGCCTCAGCCAACTCATCACTGCCAGAACATCTCTTCTCTTCTGGTGTTGTCTCGCCCAGTGTGATGTACCCTTCCTCTACCAGTTCATGTGTGCTCAGCTAGCTGGACTCTTCGTTAAGGTCGCCTGTGTGTGCATGCAGCAGTTCTGCCAGTTTCTCCGTGAGTTCCAGCCGCTTGCATTGCCCATTCTGGTGGTTCCCCGGTCCACATCGCCTGTTCTGTTCTGTCACAATCCTCTGGTCTCCTACTCATCCCTGCCTGTCTGCACCTTCTGCCAAGATTCATCTGCCTAGTCTGGTTCTGTTTGTCTGCTTCACCCGCCATTATTCATCATCTTCACAATGAACCTTTTAAACGTTACTCTGTGTCTGGCTGAATATCGGCTTCACCAGCAGTAAGCATTACAGTTGGTGTTCACTGAAGAGGACGTTAACCTGCCAATTGCTCAGATGTGACCGCAGAGTTGACTGACGTCAGCACATTTTCTGATATGTGGCTCTTAAAGTTGCTGTTAGATGGTTTCATTTAATTAATAACTGTTGGTCTTTGATCACGCCGAGCCTCCACTTTACTGTGACGCATTGCAGAGGGTCAGGCTCGGTCCGGCATTATTTAATTTTTATTAATTAATTAAGCAAACTGGCATTATGATAGTTTTGCGATACTGTCGCTAGATGGCACCACATCTGTATATATCTGCTAATGTCACCTGGTGCTGGGGCTATATTTATCCACAAAAAGGAGCATCAAAACATTATCAGGATGGAGGCTTGGTGTATATAACCTCATTTTATCAAGATCAAGCGTTTTTTGGTCTTTTTTAAGCATATAATGTGGCTATATACCTTTAAGTATTAAATGAAATAAATTATTTAAATCATACTAAGGTTAAAACTAAAACTGTTGTTATGAAGCTAGGAAGTCGGTAAAATCACTAGTGTATGGTGTTCATGAGTGGAGAATGTCTGTGTAAGAGTTGGAAAGAACTACAAAGCAAAAAGGCAGCAGCATACCTTTGGAGGAGAGCAGAGAGAGATTAGTTGGGACACAGGGTTTAAAAAAGCTGAGGGCAAGGGCTTTACCAGGTTCACAGGTGTCCTATATCAGTAGGCTAATTAGTGTTGCATGAAAGATAAGGCTCCGACCCTAACCACAAGGGGTCATAACACAATTCACATAACATTGTAGTCAACAGTTGGTTTCACACTATAGGCTCCAACATACTTTGGCGTAATTCGCGCATACTGTGAGCCGTGCGGACTCCGAGCTGACTCTCCACGGACGCTTTACCCTTCATAGTCGAACGTGTCGATTGACTACATTTCTTGGTGTCACATATAACACAGTTCGATGTGAAGACTTCTTGGTGCTGAGCAGTTTATAGTGTGACTTTGCGTATGCAGTTGTAGAAATTGAGCCTTGAGTATGTGCGGACTCCGTGGACTAGTAGCTAACTGATATTTTTATCCAAAAATCAACTGATGGAGAGAACAGAGCAGCAATGTTGAGTTTATCAATTATAAATCTGGTAAACATGGTTTAATTTGATTAGTTTTAGCATTATTTGTTTGCATTAGCGATTAGCATTACTAATATAAAATCAAGACCCGACTCTGTACTGTGAACATCAGGCTCTCTACTATGGTTATCCATGTTTTTAGTTAGTTATAATGAAACAAGACACAAGTTTCCTACATTTTACTGCAGCAGCCCCATGTGATGAGAAGTGACATTGCAGTCAAAAGAGCCGTTTTCCCCTCTTCCTGGTTGAAACAATATTGCAGAAAAAACTAATATTTCATAACAAATGCATACTTGTATGATCAAAGGCAATACAATATGCCCACAAATGACTTTTGAAGGTTTAAAAGAGCAGCATCTAGATCCTTTAACTTACTTCTGAAGTCAATTGTCAAAACCAAAAACAATTTAGTTCAAGTTTCATGTGAATTCTGGGTTTTCATTGAAAAGATCTGAATACATATAATCCTGTTGTTTGAGTTTGATTCCAGAAGGTTTGTCCACCAAAGCAACAACAATGAAGGCTTGAGATGGAGGCAGGCACTGAGCAGAGAGCATTGGAGCACAGACAGACAGAGAACCAGTGAAATGAAGGAGCTCTCTCATTACAATGGTGCTTTGAACTGGCTGCAGTTTCAGGAATCTTCTGCACTGTAAAATATGGCTCTTGTAAATAAAATCCATTTTAAAAGAAGAGAAAAAAAAATAAAAATAAAATTAGCTCAAATATAAAACGGCATACATGCTTTAAAAATATTAACATTAGCTCCACTATGACAGCATGGTGGGAGTTTCTTAAAATGATGAAGTCATCACTTATCCCATTCAGTCGTACACCCATCTGGAATAACCCTGACATCCTACAAAATAATAATATGATACACTTTACATACTGGAAGAATAAAGATATTGAATACCTGGAACATTTACTTGACGGAACCGAGTTTATCAATTTTACCAAACTAAATATGCAATATGGCATTAGTAAAAATAAAATTCTTGGAATATGAACAACTTAAATCTATAATTAGAAATAAATTTAAGCATATTAAAGGTGGTTTACAAATCCCAACTAATATATTAGAGTTCCTAGATTTAACCCCCCCACAAACTACTGTCTAAATCATACAGGACACTGACTAAAATAGATGATTCAATATCTCTTCCTATTATGAAATGGGAAGAGGATTTATTAGTCAGCTTTGAACAAAACTTCTGGGCTCAGATATGTCTAAGAACTTTCAAACTGACTAGAAACACCAACTTACAACTAATACAATACAAAATCCTTCATAGAGTACACTACACAGGACAAAGATTATTCAAGATGGGTCTTCAACAATCTAATATCTGTCCACACTGCATAGGCAATCATCCTGATAATTATATTCATGCGTTATGGTTATGCACACCTGTCCAGAGGTTCTGGGCACAGATATGTAAGGATTTATCAAAGTGCCTGAGTTGTAAAATTTCACCTTCCCCATCAGTTTGCTTGCTGGGTAGCTTTGAGGAAAGCCTTCTGGAAAAAAAAATAGTTTGCATGGTTTTCACTGCATTATGTATCGCAAAGAAAACTAATTGGAAAAGTAAGGAAAATCTCAGTATGAATCAGTATAGAGATCTTTTGTTGGATCATATTAATCTTGAGACAGCATCTGCATCCACATCTGATCGATCTCTTTGGGCTCCTTTGATCAGCACCATCACTTAGTGGAATGGGGGGTGGTGGGTTGCTTCCTGTAGGGCTCAGTGGCAATGATGGGGGGGTCCCTGGGGCTCTGGGGGGCGCTCGGAGTGGGGCACCTGGTGGGTCTGTTGCCCCCATCTGGGAGGGGCTTGGGAGGCCTACGGGCGGCCTACAGCAGGCGCTTGCGGCGCTCTTGGGGAGTTTCGCGGTGACGGACGTGGGTTACTGACCTGGTAGCTGTGCTGCCACTGGGTAGGTCCGGGGTGGGTCTGGGGGCCTGGGGTCCCTGGGGTGCGCCGCCCTCGGGCGGGGCCTTGGGGGTTCGGGTTCCGGGGGGTATGCCGCTTGGGGTCTGGGCCGGCGCGCACCCGGGTGTCTGCCCCTGCGCGGGGCCTCTGGTGTGCTGGGGGGCCTTGGGGCCTGTTGAGCTGGTAGGGGGCCATGGACATTAACATCTCAGGGCAGATGCTAGGAGCGGGCCACTGGGTCCGGGGTCTTGGCGGGGGGTTGCTGTGGGGCGCGAGCGGCTTGCTGGGACTGGGGCTGACGCCTCTGCTCTCCTCAGAAAGGGGCTGGGGGGAGGGGTGGCTAGGGTAAGGTTGGTGGAGGGAGTGGGTTTATTAGGTATTTAGGGAGTGAGGGGGGTTCTGGTTGGGTGGCCCGTACGGGTCATGTTGGCCCCCTCCTTGGGGGGCCTGGTCCGGGGGGCGTCTGGTCCTGGGGCGGGACTGGGGGGCGGGCACAGGCAGGCGGATAGTCAGATTGTGGTGCCCCCCCCCCCCCCCCACTTAGGATTGTTGGATGTGAGTGTTATGTGGTAATGTGTGCACAGCGTCGTTTTTTTTTTTTTTGTAAGTATGTGTGTGGTGAGTGGGGCACTAGGGTGGGATGGTATGAATGAGATTTATTTATTTTTTGCCAGGTTCGGGTCTGGTCCGCTCCCTCTCCCAAGAACATCTCAAGCCTCCGCTAGGTGCGGAGCCCATCCCCCCACGTCGTGTCCCCCTCCGCTGGCTGGCGCTTTGGCCCGCTGGCGCATTGGCGGCTCTCGGGTTTGGGGCGGGTTCCCGGGTGGGTGACGGCCCATTCCCGGTGGCTGCTTCGCGGGGCCTGGCCCCCCGGGGCTCGGCCGGGGCCCCCGCCGGGGGGGCAGGGCGCCCCTGGGGCCTCGGGGCCCATGGCCGGGACCACTTCAGCGTAGCTGGCTGCCGGCGGAGCCCACGGGCTCGCCCCCACGGCTCCTGGGGGCTTTGGCATTGCGGTGGCTGGGGGATTTCCTCGGGGCCGTCTCTCCTCTTTCCTTGGAGGGGGTTGCAGATTTCCTGTGTTGGCCCCTCTTGGGCGCTCTGCTTCGGGGGCCCCTTTGGGAGTCCGGGGTTATGGGTCCCCTGGCCCCTGTCTCGGTGCTCGGGGAAGGCGGGCCTTTGGTTCTTCACAACCACTATTGAGCAATTTCCTTCTGGATAAATTTCACATACTCAAGTGCACTCTCACAAACACCCACAGGTGCTGGGTTCCAGGTTCTAAGTGTTCACTTATATACAGAAAGCCCGTAATTTATTTTTTTTATTTTTTTTCACTTTCTTTTCTCAGGTATCACTTTACTCATGTCAGCTTAAATAATAATACATATGATTTAACAATGGTATCAAGGTGTTACTCTATTGTATCTGTTACACTATGTCTGTTGGTTGTGCTGTTCTTTTTACATCTCTCTCTCCAGACGGAAGACGTTTTATCATTCTTTCCCTTTTATCTCATCTTTCTTTCACCTCCTCTTTCTTCTTTTTCTCTTCTTGTTCCTCCTTTACTCTCCTACTTTCCCACTGTAGTGTCCACATAATAAAAAAAAGAAATAAAGTAAAAAAAAGAAATGAAGGAGCTGTAGAAACTGACCTTGGATGGATTTTCACAAGGTTATGTCATGGAGGTTTCTGGAAGATAGACCCGAGGAAAGTGGGCAGTTCAACAAGAAACTGCAAGCTGGGAGCCACAGAGACACAACGATCAGCTCAGCACAAAAGAGACACGAGTTTTTACTAGAAGGAGAACTCTGAGAAACTTGTGGCTTGACTCTAACTGGGATCATCAGGCAAGAAAGTGTCAACTCACATTTCCTTATATCTTCAAATTGTGATGAGAAGATCACCATTGGTTGTGCACTCTGCTACTGATGGCCATGCCCACCAACAATTATCTTCATCTCAGGAGAGATCATACTTGCACTCAGACACGTGCGGATATGTATTGAAAGGGATCAGCAGAGTTAGTTTATGACTACACAATGTAAGTTGTATGTTGCAAGTTTGCCAGTTTTGTCATATTTTTATTCTTGGTCCCTCCTGACCTTCTGAACACCTTATTCTACATTTTGATGTTTCTTTCAATAATGGCTTTCTTCTTGCTTAGATTTAATTCCACACATTCCACTCCTATTTATCATTTGACCTCTGAAGGCAATTAAATGCGTCTGATTGATTTAGGGGGATCAAAGTAAGGAAAGATGCCTCCTACAGTTTTAGTTCATCGTCATTTGTTAATCATTTTGAAAAGCATGTATAATTTTCTTTCCACCTAACAGTTTTGCACTATTTAAGTTGCTCTATAAAATAAAACCCTAAATAACGCATAGAGTTCAGTGATTGTAAACTGACAAAATATGGAAAGTATGAATATGTTGCAAGGCCCAGTAGCTACACATAGTGTTTTATATACATTTGATTTTCAAAGGTTCACATTACACCAACAGCTGAGCTAATCATAGATGATGACACACAACCTTCTGTCTCCAAAGTCAGTAATGACACTGTGAACCTAATTTTAAGGAAATAATGTCTGTTTAAACATGTCTGTTGATTTGACTCTCTTCGATTCTGCAGCACCAGAAGACCTGAACATCTTTCTTAGTCAGAGGCGCAGCATCAGCCCCTCGTCCTGCAGCTACACCAAGTGAGCTCCTCCTTAAAGAAGGTCAGCATCAACAAGGCTGTAGGTCCAGACATGGTGTCAGGTCAAAAGCTAAAAATATGTGCTGACCAACTTGCGGGGGGTTTTCTGGACATCTTTAACCTCTCCCTGCAGCTCACAATGATCCCTGCCTGCTTGAACTCCTCCATCGTCATGACTGTTCCCAAAAACCTGTCTCAATGATTATCGTCCTGTTTCTCTGACCCCCATCATCATGGAGTGTTTCGAGAGGATCCTCCTAAAGTACATCAAAGACGCCATCCCTACTGGCCTGGACAGCCTGCAGTTTGCCTACAGCAGGGGTGGCCAACTCTGGTCCTCGAGGGCCAGTGTCCTGAAACTTTTAGAGGTTTCCCTGGCCCCACACACCTGAATCAAATAGCACAATTAGCTCCTCAGTATGCAGTCAGGTTCTTCAGAGTCCTGCTAATTAACTGATTATTTGACTCAGGCGTGTCAGACCAGGGACACATCTAAAGGTTGCAGGACACCGGCTCTCGAGGACCGGAGTTGGCCACCCCTGGCCTACAGGGAGAATTGCTCCATGGAAGATGCTGTCTCATTAGCACTTCACACAGCTTTGACTCATCTGCAGCATCCCAACACCTATGTCAGGATGTTACTTGAGGACTTCAACTCAGCTTTTAACACCATGCTCCCAGACATGCTGGCTCTGAAGCTCCACAACCTGGGATTATCCACACCTCTCTGCTGCTGGATCAGTGACTTCCTCACCAACAGACCCCAGCTGGTGAGGATAGGGAAACACACATCTGCTCCACTGATCCTCAACACTGGTACACCCCAGGGTGGTGTCCTCAGCCCTGCTCTCTTCACCCTCTTCAACAACAACGGCTGTGCTATCAACCCCACAAATGTGACTGGGAACATTGCAGACGAGACCACTTTGGTGTGTCTCATCATATCCAACAATGATGAGACCCACAACAGATATGAGGTTCACAGCCTGACACAGTGGTGCTCCAAGAACAAACTCCTGAACACCAACAAGACCGAGGAGGTCATGGTGGACTACAGGAGGTCCAGGAAGGCGGAACATGCTCCTCTCTGCATACACGTGGAGCATGTAGACAGTATAAATTTCCTGGCCATTCACGTTTCCTGCGACCTCTCTTGGACCGTGAACACCTCCCACCTGGTGAAGAAGGCCCAACAACATCCTTTCTTTCTCAGGGAACTGAAACGGACTGGACTTTCCTCTGTTAAATTATAAACACCCTACTGGTTGCACAGGTTTCTGTTCTGATGAAAAAAATACTATTACTTACTTGCAAATGTGTATTCACACACTTCTATCTCTCAGGGACTGTCTGTATAGTCATAGACATCCATGCAAATGCACAATTCTGCAACTAAATTATTGCACAGCATTGTAGACTGCTATCTTTTTGACTAGAAAATGAGTCAATTATCTGCTAAGGACTATATGCATGCTTACGCCACTCAGGGCGTGATGTGTATGGCTAGTACAATCAACGGTTTGTTTTTAAAAAATGGAAAGATCATGTCTTATGTCTGCAAGTTATGTCTAACTATAAGCATTCTGAGCTGGTATCTGCCTCACCAATAATTTCATTATTGTAACACATAATGACAATAAAGCTTGATTCTTGATCCAGATGCAGCACATAAGAAGAAGAAATATGATGGTTGTGTTTATATGTTTAATATGAAGTAAGCATCCTTGATGCAATCAGTCAGTCAGCAGAAAATGACTTCAGACAGAAGGTCAGGAAGACACTTTTCAAAAATCAGTCCACTTGTGAAAACATTGCTGCCAATTTCCTTCTGTACATAGGCTAGGTTAGGGTAATTTAAGTCCAGTCACCACCTGATAGCAAGAAGGTTGTTGGTTTGAATCTTGAAATGGTAAACATGTGGGTTTTGTCTGGTTTCAGTGACATCAAAGGGAACAGAGGAAATATTGAAAATTACTATGGCATGGGAGGAAACTTTAACACATTTACCAATAATTAAGCTTATTAATGGTCTAAGATCATAACGCAGTCAAACCCCCACATTGCATGGCTGTTAACTCTATGCAGAAATCAAGAAGATATCAATGTTTTCCATTTCCTGTATGTAATGTTAGGGTAATAAATTAGAATATTATCAGAAAGTCAATTTGTTTCATTAACTCAATTAACTAAAGCAAACATATTATATAGACTAATTACTCAAAGATCGATGTTTGAAAGCTCTTATTTTTGTTAATAATGATTTCTTGATTACATTTAATGAAAACACAACATTTAAGATTAGAATATTACATCTATGGAGGACCAATCCTGCCATAATTAAAAATACATACAGAAATAAATGAAGGACATAATAATATAAAATTGCTTGAAAAAGTAGCTAATAATATAACTTTGTGTGCCATTAAATGTGACAAAATAATAAAAAGAAGATATTTCTTCAACAATTGATCAATTATTCATCAAAAAATATATTTTTTAACATTAGCCCTGGCTGCAGTTAGGCTCGGAGGTCTGTGGGTCACTCTGGTCCGCTCAACGACTTTTTTTTTTTAAATTACACACTAACTCTGTAAACGGGCCATATAGCAAAGCTTAAAAGTATAATGTTGTCGCCTCAAACGATCTGAAAACCTACTTTTAAAGAACAACAGCAGCAGAAAAGGTAATTTTTAACTTACCACTATGAGCTCTGTTTGCGCTGTTCAGAATCCGGGGAGCCAGCCCTTGGCCAATAGTTGTGAAGCTTTGCCGGTGACGCCGCCCCCTCTCCCCCCCCTCCCTCCCTGTCATCGTTTTAACATTAACGGCTGCAGTCAGATGGACCAAGTGGAAAAAGAGGAAGTGATAAAACACGAAGTAGAAATACACAAAGTGGAAAAAGAGGAAGTAAAAAAACACCAAGTAGAAATACATGAAGTGGAAAAAGGGGAGAAGGAAATAAAAAGGGCAGGTGAAAATTCTTTGGGTAAAAAAACAGTTAGAAATGTTAGAGGCAGAAATAAATCATTGTTTCAGAAATAGAAGGATGTTAAAATAAAATAAAAAGAAATATTTATGGTGGAGTAAAAACATGCTTTAAAAATATTGTGGTGTAAATCAGTATAAAACAAAAATAAAAACATCTTTTAAAAATGTTGGTGTGAATAAATATGAAACAATAAAAAAGGTTGCAGTGGAAATACGGAACAAAAAAACCCCACTTGCAATAAATACACAAAGACAAAATAAAGACTTCAATAAAAATGTATAACAGAAAACAAGTGGGTTAAAATTAAGTCAGCATAAAAGCAAAAAAAAAAGTAAAAATAAAAGTGTAAGTTAAAATATATATTTTTTGATGAATAATTTATCAATTGTTGAAGAAATATCTTTTTTTATTATTTTGTCACATTTAATGGCACACAAATTGATATTATTAGCTACTTTTTCAAGCAATTTTATATTATTAAGTCCTTCATTTATTTCTGTATGTATTTTTAATTATGGCAGGATAGGTCCTCCATATGCATCAAACTGATAAAGTAAATAGATACTTGACACAGAAATGTTGGCTTAGTGAAAAGCATATTTAATACATGCTTAAAGATTGATATTTTCAAAGGGTACTTTTAATCTGACAAATGAGCCTCATTGGAACCCATATTGTAATTACTGAATATGACAATCAGACAACTCTTTGATGTTTTTAGTTCAATTCTTTCATTGAGTCTTTCCTTCCAGAAATCCGCATTCTACATTGGTTCAAAAGTATCCTGCATCTTCTAAGCTGCTGTCACAAACACATGGTTACAATAACAGATCCTGGAAGTTCTACTATCTGTCCCTATCTTTATGTCTATTCGGGCATGCCAACACCGTTGTCATTCAACATTAGGTCATTTCAAAAACTTAAGCCAGGAATAAATGTGTTTAAGATCCTCACAGAAACTCTTACACCATCTGAATCTTGTTCAGCTATAAAGTAGAAATGTCTCGTCTGAACACCTCCGGTCACTATAAAAGTAACTTTCTCTGATCTCTGTTACACCGAGTTACCATCAGAGACACTGTCATTTCCTGAGAGGCCAGCTATAAGTCCCTGTCAGCGGGCCACCTTTGCTAATGGCCTCAGTGTGAAGGATGTGGGAGCATTAGTTCCTGTGAAACTGGAAGATCAGTGGGTGGCTGGAAAAGAGCCACTCTGCTCCCTAATTGACGTGAAAGCTCTGTCTAGTTTAGTTTATGGAGTGGCAGGAGGGACTGGTACCCTCTGAGAGATTCTGTGAGGCTGGCTCGGGCTTCATCCCAATAGGCCTGAGGAGGGTGGACTGCAAATAGACAACAGATGGAGGAGGCATAACGGAGGTAGGGGAGAAGGAGGGGGTATGTAGGGAGCATGGTGAGGGATTTAGCTAACCTCAGTGTTTATTTATTTATTTGTTATGGCAAATGCCAATGTTTGAAGTTCCTGTAACAATGTAAAAGGCTCTAAAGTTTGTATATAACCATTTTTTTAAACACAAAGGTAAAAAAAATACAGCCCATATTTATGGGGTGCATTCAGTCTAGATAAAAACTCACATGAAAGTGATAAAAGTTAGGAGAAAACTTACATTTTGTCTCACATTGTGTTATTTTAGTCATTTTTAAAAACTGTCTACTAAGAGCAAATTTATCCCAGCAAGGCCTGTGCCTTTACACCCCAGACAGCAGTGAAAAATAAATGGACTAAATTAAGAGGGAAAGGTTGACAATAGGTCTACCTTGTTGTGCTGTTTGTTAATCATTCTCTAGCCCCTCTGGCTTCAATAAAGCCAAATAAAAGAACATAAAAGAACAATTTGGATAGCCCCAGCTGTGAATAACCAACCCATCACGCAACACAATAGACCAGTGCTCACTATAATTCACCCTGTGATCGCAGACACGCCCCTCTCTCTTGCCACGTCTTTGTTAAAGTCATTCGTCAGGCATATCACTTCCCTCTCCTCACCCCTCCCACATAGCCAGATGGTTAAAATCCATACTGCACTGCCAGAACAGGAGGAATTTCGGTCAGAGGCTGCCCATCACTAATTAAACTCAGCTTTGTTTAGATGGGGTGCAATAGTTTAGCAATCCATGAGGATATTCTTGCACCTGGGGAGCCTACCTGTTACAGACCCCGACCTATCAGTGTCACAGAGGGGGACAGGCAAGCTGGTAGAAATGAAGCCCAGCTGGCCGGTCTACACCGGTGGGGTGGTATGCACTGGGCCGTGGTACAGCTATTTTAACAGCCTTTGGGGGCCCTATTGGTGCACCTCATTAGTCACAAATACAAAATTGATAAATCTTTTACATTTTTTGGCGCATATATTTAAAGTGTAGCCCTTCTGGAAAAAAACTGAAGCAAGGCCTCTTTATTAAGTTCTCACCAATGTAAATAATTTTCAGCCAGGAAATGCCAGTCATCCCTGATTGATAATTATGACTTGAGAAAGTTGCATTTTATTCAACTACCAACTTTATTAAAGGCCATGAGGGGACTTTTTTGTCCATTGTGCACATAGGACACTTTTTATATTTAGTCCATCTATTTGCTCATGAACGTGTTTTCGGCACAAAAAACGACTGTAAAAAAGACAAAGCTTGACCCATTTTATTAATATTCAAGGCTCTCTGAAAAGCAGAATATTATGCAGAGGGGTTATGGATGAGCACCTATTATACCAACTGGTCCTCACCATTGATTTTCACTCTGAATGCCAGCCCTCTTTGAAGTTATCTGTCTGCTGGGTTAGGCACTGTGGGAAAGCAATCAAGTTAAAAAAAAGTTCTCTCCTCCCTTAAATTGAGGGGCTAAATCTCTTTTTTTCTCTCCAATCAATATGACAGAGACCTCTTAACTTATGTGCAGCAAATGATCTCTCTCAAACTCTGATTGGAGTGAGTTCTAAGGTCCAGTCCAACCTGATTATAAGAATCTAAGGCAAGCTCAATGAATACAGCACGATCTTTACCAGGCAGATCTCATCAGGGCCTTGTTCCAGTGCAGTGCGGAGGATCAGTCTCCAGGAAGCCCTTGAAAAAGGCAACGACTAGAGCATTGGGAGCTTCGAGGGAGCAGCCGGGACCTGGGTGTACCAAAATTACCACCCTCGGTTTGGAGAGGTGGGGTCCACTTTAAATACTAATGCATATTTAAATGAGTATTTTGCATTGATCTGCATTAATCTAAAAATAAAAAGAATATGAAAATAAGTGCAGAATGAAAATTTGTATATGAAGGCGTTGATGGAAATTCATGAGATGCAAATATAGGCTAAATGACAGGTTCTTCTTTTCATTCTAAATATCCATGAGGTTGTAGCTAATTGGGCTTTTGTTGCGCAATTATCCAGAGTTTGTTGAGGGTTTAGTCATTCCTAGTGTGAGGTGCAGCCAGTGCTTTGTTTAACTTCCTCCTCTCATGGCCCTGCATGTAACTTCAAACCTCTGGAGATCAGATAGTCTCCAGGCTGAAGCATATTGGCTCTGTCAGTCCCAGTTATGCAGTCTGCTTTCTGACTGTTGATGAGCTGAACCAGATTAGGATGGAGACAAAAAGATTTCACTTGGTGTTAAAGGCTTGTCTCGGTATAAGCTATTGGGGATGATACTTTGCAGGCAATCCAAATGCTTTGAAGTTGACTTTGAAGTTATGAGGCAATTGGAGGAAATAGGGAAATTATCAGCAGGGCTCCTGGACAGCCTGCTTGAGAGAGACCTGATTGGACACAACTCCCTGCAGGGAAATGATGGCCATTTCACTCTGGGGGCCTCTCCTTATGGCCAGCCAGCTAAATGTATAGTACAGAGACACCAATTATGACACTTTGGCACATGGACAGCTGTGAGTTCCCAGTTCTAATGATGGAGTCTGCCAGCCCAGATAAGCAGTACATTGCTGCCAACAAAGAATTTACTGTTACTGCCACCTCCCTTTCAGTTGTCAGTTCTGAATAAGGGGGTGGGGGGAATTATACACCTGCAGCCAGTTGGGATTCTGGATCTGGTTCCAAAGGGACTGGGGATGCATCTGGGCACAGATGTTAAGCCTTTGTAACATGTGATGTGATGACACTTTGCTACTTCTCCAATGTCTCTGACTTTAGGTGCTGGCAGCAATTATGGCTTACTGCTCAGAAGTTCGATATTAGCCCGACTTATGTTATGGACTTTTATAGATTGAATTATTATGTTTAGGTATAACTTTTATCAGTTGCAGCCCCACCCCCTGGTTCCTTCTCTACTAGCAGCTGTTTCTGGAAGCCCATTGTCGAAAAAATAGTTTAATTTGGAAAATGGCCAGATCTGCAGACAGCTAATTAAAACAGCTCAATGTATGGTAAGTATTTAGTTTTGTAATTGTGTAAACCCAGCCTGTGCTGTCAGAGAGATGTTTTGTATAACAGATGTCATTTCTGAGTCTTATCTATAACAGACATAGACTAGACAAGCAAGGCAACAAGACATTCTGCACTGTACCTTTATTTACTTGACAAAAAAAGCCAAAATGGAGAAGTGATGCGTCAACCACAATTCTGTCAAATGTCAAAGGATTAGTTTTTCCCCATGGATGCCATAGAAAGATTTTCTGTAGCCGCTGGTTGTCCGGTTTTGTACTTTTTGTCTGTATATTTTCTTTGTGTCTGTCCTTTCTCTTTTGATGCTACTCTGGCCTAGCTATCTCTCTTCTCTGTTTAGCAACAGTTTTTAGTATATGATATGTTAAAAGCAATTCAATCAATCATCACGACTGGGCGTTAAGGGAGGATTCATAGTTCTAAAGCGTCCCGCGGTAAAACAAGTGTTTAGCATAACTACGGCAGCCAGAGCACCATTCTGCTGGCCATGAAGCTAGACAGGGCAAGGAAAAAGAAAAAAAATAAGGCAAAAAGACTAACTTTGTTGTTTCTTTGCTTGCAACTTTCAAAACATGTAAAGTTTGAAAACCTGTCCTATGCACAGTAGTCATCCTCCAGCACAAAACCAAAACTAGAAAAAAAAATATTCTGTGTTTTTTTAGGCTCATTGATGCTGAGTGTTGCTCTAAGCCACTGGAGCTCTAGGTCTCAATGCTCCTAAGGCTGTATGAAGCTCTGAAGTTGGGCTCAGAGCCATGGAGAGCCACTTCGAAAATGACAGTCAAGCCAGCCCTCACACGGTTTTGTTGGTCATGCAAACATCATGCATGAAGCCTGAAGATTACTTTTCAAAATAAAAGCAATATGTTTGACATGTATTGAACTTTTTTTTATTTTTACACATATCAACTTGATAGTTGATATAATTTTTACAGCTTTATGTAGTATTTTTTAATATTTGGGTCTGCTGGTGAATAAGGAAATATACATTTTGGTCACACTCATTAGCCTCAATAACTACTAAAGCAATTTTTTCTCAAGTGACTACTTTCATTATAGATGACAGATGAAGATCTCCAGATATTACCCATCAAAGTCCATCTACATGATGTGGAATTTCAAAATGAAAGCCCTCCAAAATCTCTACATTAAGTCACTTTGACTTAAGTTGCTGTCATCATTGCTATTAAACCGTACATTTTCAGTGAATGATTTTATAATGATGCGATCTGACTGCTCACACTGTAATGAATGGGGATAACTAAACCCGATATTCAACCAGACACAGGGGAGTGCGTTTAAGAGGTTTTATAAGGAACAAATGAGGGTCAGGTAGAAACAAAACAGAGACAGTCTTCAGGTGAGTCCAAAGGGGAGACCGGCAGAATAAACTGCAAAGCTTTGGAGAGACCAAGCTTAGGAGACCGTCCAGACTGGGGACTCCAAGACACAGGTCCACACCAGGTCCGAGATACTGGCAACTCAAAAAAAGCAAAAAGGGATTAAACAGGCTCGGTAACTCACAGATAGGAAAAGGTCGGGTTAACAGGCAAACAGAATCCAAGGTCCAGCAGGCAGCTAAGGTCCAGAATCCAGTTGGGCAAAAAACAGAAGCAGACAAGGGTCAGGCATGAGGATCGAGACATTCTGGCAAAGAAATGACAGGGGAAGCAAGCTTAAATAGACAGGTGAAACCAAGTGACTAATTAACTAGGACAGGTGGAGGTAATCATGGGAAGTGAAATGACTGACAGAGAGAACTGGCTGACAGGATAAGTGGAGGAGAAACCAAAACTAAGTCAATCCAGAACCTAATACCACAAAGACCAAACGTAAGATAGAAACACAAGCTAAGACAGATCTAAAACTATTACACACACTGTATGTCCAAAAACCACATGTTGCACTCAGCCCTGTAGAGAGATGCCACTTGTCGGACTCATCTATCTGGAAGCCAAACGTAAACAGCAGAAGATGAAAAAGACGGAAGTGTCAATGCTCACTGTTAAATATGAGGCTCACTAGAATGAAACGTGCTGCCTTGGCAATTCTATGCTTTGCTTCTCCGTAGTTTGACTCCATGTCACACGTACCGCCGCCATGCTTCTCTCCGCTCCTATGCTTTCGTCTGAGAAGAAGAAGAAGAAGAATTCCCTTATTTGCACATACGCAGTGCGCAAGGTTGGGGGAAATCGGCTCGTAGCTCTGCTTCAACAGCAGGATGCGCTCACAATCACCTCACGAGGGCCGACTGAATTTCAAACATGTTTGATTTTCATCCGACTGTATGATTCCTGATCTGGAGGTGGTCGTGAGAGGCCCCTAATTACCCCCTGTATACTACACGACGCAGGACATACGATGAAGCTGGCACTCCAGAAATGTTCGCACAACTGAAGAATCAGGTGAAAAAGGGCAAAAAAAACGTACAATGTATGCCCAGCTTAAGGAGAAGACGAAGAAGCCATCTGCCTTCCCAAGTTGATCGACGAAGTTACGTCCTTTTGCTTTGGC
This sequence comes from Fundulus diaphanus, assembly GCA_037039145.1. Lineage (NCBI taxonomy): Eukaryota > Metazoa > Chordata > Actinopteri > Cyprinodontiformes > Fundulidae > Fundulus > Fundulus diaphanus. The sequence continues at coordinate 9,127,596 of CM073136.1, forward strand.
CGAGCAAATCACACGAACCGCTACCACAACCGATTGTTTCGAGCCAACTGGACGAGCCAACGAACAACTGTCCACCTGCCACTGAAGCAGGTTGGGACACGGTGAGGAGCCCTGCCAGCCCAATGCCTCAGCTGTGCCACATTCCCTCGGTGGACCGCTCCAGACTGATCCCCATAGAAAGGGTAACCAAAGTAAAAACAGAACAATCCCTTTTCTTATTGATCTAGAAATTTGATACCAAGCCTGGGCAGAGGTTAATTAGAAGTAGGTAAAGCTGATATTTTCCTCCAGAAGGGAGTTAAACTTTCTTTTGAAAATTTTCCATTGTGTGACGGAGTTCATGTGATAAGCTGTTTATTGAGTTTTTGGTGTTTGTGAGACAGCAACGCCGACGGCTGGATGTTATTGACAGCATTATTGACTCCCCTTTTCCTTTCTCTCTCTCTCTCTGTCTCTGTCTGTCTCTCTCTCTCTCTCTCTCTCTCTCTCTCTCTGTGTCTCTGTCTGTCTCTCTCTCTCTCGCTCTCTCTCTCTTTCCATTTCCCCTTTGTTCCTGCGGGTTTTGTTTGAAGCTCACTGTTATTAGCCAATTAGCCCATTGTTTCGGACTTGGTCCGGCCTCTTCACCTTCTCTCGTGGCTTGTGAAAGCTAACTGTCTTTAGCTGGATAGCTTATTGTCTAACACACTGCGTCCTCAGCTATAAGCTACCAAAGCTAACTGTCACTCGCTTGTTATCTTATTGTCCAGACTAGGGCCACTCATTTTCTCCTCCCCCTTGTGCCCTACTGAATCTAGCTGTTTGTTAGCTAGCCTATTGTCTCAGTCAACCAGCCATCCTGAGTCTCTTAGCTATAGGCTACCAAAACGAACCATTGTTAGCGGGTTAGCCTATTGTCTCAATCAGCCCGCCAACTTGAGCCTCTCAGCTATGGGCTACCTAAGATAATCCTTGTTAGTGGACTTGCTATTGTTTCATTCGGTCTGCCATCTTGAACTCTGGGCTACCGCAGCTAACAGCCGTTAGCCAGCTGGCCTGTTGTTTTGAGAGGTCATTACACAGCCAAATTTATTTCAATGCTGTTTACATCATATTTGCTGTTATTTTAATAGGAATATTTCAATGTTTAATTAAGTGAAGCTTAATTAAGTCTGAAAATTACAGCAAGACTGCTACCTTCAAGTTTCATCACTTTGCTGATTTTTATTTAGTTTTTTTCCGTTTTATGTTGTGTGTTGTTTGATTTCAGTAGTTAGTGTGTTCATGTAGTGATATTAAACAGAATAATTGCTGTAACAGGGAGTTATTGGTTTAATACATTTTAACTCTCTGCTTTCTTTAAAGTGCGGTTGTCTGTAGTTATCAGTGATCAAATTGTCTCTAAGAGTTGCCAAATCATATCTTTTGACACGGATATGTTATGATTTGGGCTTTTCTTTTGTGTTTTTTTGGACTAATTGATCATTCTCCACTACATACTCATCTCAGCCACCACTCATTCACCATAATTAGCTCCACCGCCACTGACTAATTACCCTCAAGTCATTCCACCTGGTTCGCTGTCTACATATACCTGCCTCACTTAACCACTCCCTGCCAGAATGTCTCTTGTTGTGTCGCTGCCTGCATGTGTTTTCAAAAGGGTTTTTGTCGCTTAGCCTGCTGACCCCGTGGACCTGTTCTTGGCCTGCCCCAGACCCGGCGGCATGGGCGGGTATTGGGGGGCCGTGCCCACCCGCTGAGTCAGCCGTGCCCGCCCTGGACTGGAAGCTGTCTTTTTTCTTTTTCTTTTTTTTACTTCGGAGTGGCCATCGTTGTATTAATGCTATCTTTGATCTGTCAATCATACAATTGAACTAATCAAGTCAACGACTCAAGGCAACATGCTAGCCAATCAGAGCTGGAGAGGGGCGGGGCACTGAGTCATATCTTCATAGCCTTGAGAGACGCCCCGTCTCGGCTGTGGTCAACGTCGGTGTTGGTAGTTCAGGATGGAAATTCGGCCTTATTACCAAACAATTACAAGAAGTGAAAACGAAGCACGCGAGAGCGAGCTGGAACAGCGCTATTAATTTCTGTTTGAAACTACAGCATTGAAGTCAACACTGGAGTAAACATTCACGCTAGGAGGGTTAGCTAGGACAGCTAGGAGCACAAGGAGCAGAACCAAGCAGTACAACTCTGCCAAATTGAAGAAACTTGGGCAGAAGGGAACTCTGCTTTGTTCTGATCCTTGTGCTTTCTAGCTGCTGTAATTACAGAACCTTTGCTAGTATTAATTTTTACTTCAGTCAGTGTTCAGTTGACACCAGTGCTCATGTTTATCAGCTTGTATGCTTATGCTTGACTTTTGAGTCAAGACACAGCACTACAGGTTATCCCACTGTTAGTTTCCAGTAACCCAAACCCAACATAACACCTGCTCAACTTAAAAGAAAAAAACAAGCCCAAATCTCAAACTCTCTCATGTTAAAAGCACAGAACTATTAAACACATCAGAACATGCCAATAGCACACATCTGCGCTGAAGAAAACTTTGCTTATATGGGTTGCACACAAAATGTACAATAAGGCAACCAAATAACACTCAAGATCACTTTTACAACCATGATATATCAACCGGAAAAAAAACCTTTTATCAATAGCTTCCCAACATTAGGGTGACCAGACGTCCCCGATTTCCGGGGACTGTCCCCGTTTTGGACCGCTTGTCCCCGGCTAAAGCTGTCCCCGGAAATGTCCCCAATTTTACCGAGGGGAAAAAAGTTGCGTGTAGACTGTTATTACGGTAGAGCTGTTGCGCGCAGAAACAGGTGTTACGGTAGCTGGTTGCGCTGCTGACGAGGAACAGAGCGCACCATAGACAGTATATACATATCTGTGGAGCGCACCACTAGATGAGCGGTAATGATCCTTTTGGATGTCAGCTGCCATTAAAACACGAAGAAGAAGAAGAAGAAGAAGAAGAAGAAGAAGAAGAAGAAGAAGAAGAAGAAGAGCTCACCACTTTTAAAACAGAAGAAGAAGAAGTGGAAGATCGTTGTCAACCGGTGGCAACCATAGACATAATATAAGAGTAGACCCCGCATTGACTGTCGCAGCACGGGATTTATGGCCGCCATCTTGGGGAGGATCGACCTGCAAGCCTAACCTGCTGATTCAAGCTGAACACACTAATGATACCTCAGCACTGTGCGGCATATTTTTGTTTAAATCGACGGACTATTGATGTCAGGGCTCGAGGGGATAACTTTACACAAGTAAGATTAAAAGATATTGTTTATATTAGAATGTGATTTTTCTAATATTAGATAGAGAGATACAGGTCTACATGTCCAAGTTTTTGTGACTTAGTCTCTCCAAAATTGCATCTACTCCGTGAGGGCATCAGAGCTTTAGACTTTGGTGAATAATATATATATATATATATATATTATTCACTAATGTCTAACAAAGCTCTGATGCCTTCACAGAGCAGCTGCAATACATATATATCTATATGTATATATAGATAGATAGATATTTCTTTGTTATGGCCTGGCTCTTGGACCATAACAAATCAAAGGGAAGCCCCGCATGGGATAAGTTGAAATGGGATTTATTTAACAAAAATCATAACCGGTTGGAGAGGAGAGGGAAAGAGAGAAGTAGGTGGCAGAGAGAGAGAAAGAATGAGCTGAGCTCCTCCGAGCTGGTCTGATCTGAGCTGCTCCCAGCTGGGGTTGATCATCTGGTGCTTGGGCTGGAGCGGAGCTTGGGCTTGCGCTGTCAGGTGAAGAAGCTTGCTGACGTCAGTCTGGCCAGCTGCCTCCACTTCCAATCAGCACCAATTAGAAGCTCTACACAGGGACTCAGAGGAAAGGCCTTGAGCCGTAACAATATATATATATTAGGGCTGGGCAAGTTAACGCGTTAATTTCGAGTTAATTCATTAGACTATTAATGGCGATATTTACTTTATCGCGCATTAACGCATGTTGCTCACATGCTTTTATTTTGTGAAGGTCTGTTGCTGCAGTGTAGGGGTTTGAATCAGAACAGTAGGTGGTGATAATGCGCCAATAACCTCGCTGTGAGCCCAGCCTCGGATTCAAACAGGAAGAAAGGTGCTGGCTGGAAAAAGGAAAACGCGGAAAAAACAAAGCTGACATGCGGAAGGCGGTGTTTCCCGCAGGAATTTGCTTAGGCGAGGCAGTGAGTTGGCGGCCGGAACAAGTTTTGTGCGGATGACTGGCGGGGGGGGGGGGGGGGGGGTCTGCATCGACGCCGTCGGTGAAGTCGCTTCTCGCTTCAAAGTATCCATGTATTTTTGCCTGTTTTTTCCCTGCCATTCACTATATGCACGCGAGAAAGCAACAACAAAAAACCGTGTGTTAACGTCAAATAAACATGCAAGCATATCGAGTTAAGGCCCATTCATACCTCACGTAAAAGACGGATACGGATACGTGTGGAGTGTTTCATACGTTCTAACCGTCGATTTCGTCCGTATTTTGACACGAAAATTGGGAGCTTACGATTACGGATGAAACGGATCAATACGGAGCAATACTACCGGAAAAGGTGGGGGCGCTATTGAGTTTGTAGTACAAAATGTCAACAAAATCACGAAGAAGGTTATAATTCTGGGCTTTAAACAATGGCGGGATTCGAGGAACGACTTGCGGAGCTTGTCCGCAACTACCCACACATATATGATGTGTCGTGTCCGGGGCACAGGGACAAACAAAAAGTTTACTTACGGAGCAAATACAACAAAATCACGTCTTGGACCGTCGCCATGTTTGACGAATTATTGGCACCCAGCACTGCCACCTAGAGGAAATATTGGTTATTGCGCATCTCAATGGACGGAGGTATGAAGGAGTCAACGGATAGAACGTACGGACAGAAACACGGACGTGTAGGCTAAACGTAGGGTATGAATGGGCCTTTAGCAAGCATTTCAGTTTAAAGTTCTTCTAGCAACGAATATGACAGAAACAAGTTAGTTGTAACCACTGCCAAGTTAAACTTTCTTATCACCGGAGCACCTTGAGCTTAACATATCACTTAAATGCCAAACACACTGTAGACATCACCAAACAATTCAATGACTCAGAGAAGCTAACCAATGTAATGGCGAAGTGGATAGCTACTGTAGACCTTTTTTTGTGCTTCACACTTTGGTATTGAACATAAAATGGTAATGCTGCTCCCTGCTGTTACCTCAGAAATTGCCTGTTTTTGGTCGATTTTTCCCCATAAAGAGAATTTCCTGTCAGTGGCAATAAGCTTTAATTTATTATTATTGCAATTTTTTGTTTTACATGTTTAAGTTACTGATAAGTGCTTCAAATGTTACAACACTTTTGTTCATATGGCAGCAGAACATTAAAATAAAAGTGCTCTTTACACTACTTTTGAATTCATTCTTGGAGTTTGTGCATACAATGCGATTTATCATGATTAATCAGGCAAATTATGTGATTAATCGCGATTAAAGATTTTAATCGTTGCCCAGCCCTAATATATACATAAATTCTGTCAGAATATTTAATTACTTTTAACCACACTAAACATTTAAATGCACTGAACCATTTGTTATAATAGCTATAGCTTTAAAGTTTTTAGAAAAAAACAATGTAAAAATTATTTCAATAATCAGTGAGTATAGTTGCTTAAAATTGATTCTGCACCTGGTTAACACATTAAACTGAGCGGAGTTGTCGACCGCCCCAAGATGGCGCCCCTAAATCTCGTCAGCGCCTATAGGCAAGAGGGGTCGATGTGGGGTCTACTCTTTATATATGTCTATGGTGGCAACTGATGGGGAGCTGCTGTGTCATGGTAAGTGTGTTAAACGATTCATTTTATTTGGATCGAGCTGATCCTGTTATAAATGTTTGGTTTGTGTCCAGGTTAAAAAATAATCAATAAAAAGACAAGACCACGAGTTGCTGCTCGCCTGAGTAAAAGACACTTGGATAAAATGTAACAGAATGATTGAAAACTCTTTGTAAGGCACTAATCTGGTACGCTGGTTCTCCAGGGATCAACAAGGGGTCGTCTAAAGATGTTTTAGAACTGATTGGTGACCTTTAGTTTATATGTCAGATAGTTATTATAAGTAGAGTTATTACAAGTTGTTTTGCTGATTTATGGTTGTTATTTATGAGCATAGACTTCCAGTTTTGGGTGTGCTTTTCTACTACTCAGTTTGGAAATATGAAAGTTCCTCATGAAAAAATAGGAGTCAGTAACGGAATGAGACAAGATCTGCATGATCTGAGAATGATGGAGTAAGAGATAACCACCTGTTCAATGTTGATTTATGTTGTTTTTGCTTGTAGCTCCTAATATTGTGGTAATTAGCATTTTTTGTATTTAATCAGATGAGATGATAATAATAATAATAATAATAATAATAATAATAATAATAATAATAATAATAATAATAATAATAATAATAATAATAGGAAGTTTTCATGTTGTATATTCTAATGTTTTTGGAAGTGATTTTAATTATATGATGTCTCTGTTTTAGAATAATGTAAGATTGATACAAGAGGAGAGAGGAAGAAGTCAGAAAGGAGATTAAATGGGTGGAGGAAAATAGCATAACACTGATGGAAAGAATGGTTGACAAGAAGGGAGAAAAATTTACCTAGAAGAGTATTAATAAAGTTCAAGGGATAAAGCATTGACATGATTTAAGTGATAAACTAACGTACTGAGTTATGTAGTATGCAAAGTATACTATGTAAAATAGAGTGGCTATATACTCAGGTTTGAGTTGAGAAGCCCAACTGTCTGAGGATATAAACTCTTTCTGAGTCTCTGCACTGAACATGAGTTTCACTGTACTTCCCCAGCTGTGGCAGAATGAAGAGGCAGATTAGTTGTATTTTTTTCTCGTTTTAAAAATTTCTGTTCTGCACGTAATATATCCTCTTCTCCTCTTATTTTATCCAGACCTCTGATTACCGTGGCTGATGGCTCTTCAGACACAGAAGGCCTTGAAGAAACCAGAGATGATCTCATGTTAGCTGACTCACTGACCGGAGTTAACTCACCTTATAGGAGCAAACAATATCCTTGCACATCAACTACTACCATACACATAATGTAGTTATACACAATTTATATAAGTTTATACATGCTCATGCTGCACTACACACACAATCACTTGCATTCATGTCAAGGGGATTTCCAAGTCTGTGCCTTTTTCACCTCACATCACCACAACCCATTTTCTTGTCCCAAACGGGCTCTATGGAAGGAAGAAGTGGAGCTGTGCTTATAGCCCATTAGTGGGAGAAATTAATCTGCTACTTTGAGGTGCACAGGCCCCTGATGCGGCCAGGTGACAGTAAGAAACATATATCATCCTTTACCTGCAGGCTTGACCGCTACTTGTTTTTGATGTTAACGCAGAAAAACCTATTTCTCATAGGTATGTAGATGTGAACAGAATAAGTATTTGTTGCACTTTTTTGAAAAGGTGGGGGAACTCTGTCTCAACAGACAGCCACAGGCTAAATGTTTGTATTTACTTTTTTGTTTTTTCTTTTCCTCGTGTCACTCTCTCCTTAGGAGTCGGCAGAGCTCTTTGGGCCCCACAAAATTGGAAAGCCCTGCTAACCACCCTTGACCCCTCCACTCCCACCCCCACCACTTTGCCCCAACCCAGAGACACAGTTGTAGTTTTCTATTAATAACACTATTGATGTATTAATTTTATTAGTCTTAGGATATAATAAAAATATGGAGAGGCACATTCCTGGCCTGTACACTTGATTTTTGTTGTTTAAATATTAATAAATATGTAAAAATAAATGAAACCATTACTGTCCCCGTTTCCTAATTTCATCTTGATGAGATGTATTGATTTTTATCCACGAGCTAGAAATGTCCCCAGATTTGATTTCAGAAATCTGGTCACCTTACCCAACATGACTTGTACATCTACCTTAATATAAACTTAATATCTCTTACAGAGCTCAATCAAACATTTCTCTTTAACACAGCCATGAAATATTTTTAAGTTGATCAGTAGAACTCAACCCCTCTTGGGCGTTTACATTGACCAATACAAATTCATAGTGACACTTGATTAACCATTATTCTTTTCTTGTTTTATTATAACAATCAATATTATTCATTATAACTATTATTCATTGATGATGTCAGATTCAACATATTCAACTTATTTGAAAAATAAATTGACCAGTAAAATGAGTTGAAGGAGATGCCATTTTATTAAAATGGTTTTAGTTTTCTTCCAGACATTTCCTGAGTGGCCAGCTATAAGACAACTATTTTGATATATTTTGTTAGTAATTCTTTCTAAAAGCCCAACAAATGTTGTTAAAAGATTCCCAAATCTTTTACAACCTGCCCATAAACTATTTTTGTTCCAGCTCAATGTGCTCAAAAGAAGCCTAAATGGGTGGAAACCTGCCTAATCTGGCAACACTGACTACACTATTGCTTTCTGTTTGTTCGTTTTTTTTAGATTTTGGGATTTTATTGAGAATTTCATTCTCAGCACTGTAGGAGTAGTCATAGAGCCACTGTTCAGCCTGAAGCATATAATTTTTTAATTTCTTTTTAAAATTGTGCCCTACTAAAAAAATGGAATGCCACCCCTTGTAATTTGTTTCTGCAGCCGGTTCTGCCCTGCCCTCAATATTTGTCTGCTCAAGTGCTTGCGTGCACTGCCTGGTACTTGTTGTTCCTGGGGATTCTTTGTCTTAGTGCATACCTGCATCATCTGGTCAAGTTTGTCTCTGCCTACATCGTCTGGTCAAGTCTGTCCCTGCCTGCATTGTCCAGGTAAGTCTGTTTCTGTCTGCATCATCTTGTCACCTGCTTGTTCCTGCCAACATCATATGGTCATCTGCCTAATCCTGCCATCATCACCTGGTAAGCCCATCTCAGTCATCTCTTGTCGTCATCAGTCAATCCTGCATGCCTGTTTCTCCTGCCACTTTCTTTTATTTGAAAAAATAAACATTTTAAAAAGCTCACTCTGAGTCCGGTTCGAATATCGGGTTCACTGAGCATAACATGATATACATATAGACATTTTCTTTTTCTTGTGGTTAATGATTAGTGATTAAAGCTAGGATCAGCGATTTTTGGTCTTAATACTTTCTACTGAGGCCTTTCTCTTCTTCTCATAAACATGAATGTCGTTCACTTCATGTGACTCTCAATCATGTTCAAAGACTACGGCGAGAGCAGTGGGGCTACAATGAACGGCTAACCCTTAACCTAGCCACTAACCTAACCGGATACACTAGAAGTGCGCATGCACAGCCAGCAAGCGGAAACTAGCACGGACATTGCCGTTACGTGAGCGCGTCAGAATGATTGGCATGTGGGACAACCGATAGACAGACCTCTCAACTTTTATTAAAAGTTAAGAGTGAGATTATGCTAATTTTGGGGGCGGGGCTTGTTTGGGGCGGGGCTAACTGGACCCTGGAAGAGCCGGTGGAGTCAACTCCATCTCATTTTTATCCCACCAGATATTGAAGTAGACATGTATTGCTTTTGTTAAAAAGAGAAAGAGACGTATTAATACTTTATTGTTCAGTTATTGGATTAAAACATACAAAACACACAAATGTTCAAATAATACAGAATAGAATTAAGTAGCTTTAAGTTATTGACCGAACTATTACACTGTTACACATTCATCTATGGGTTTGTTCATCATTGTAGATCTATAACCTGATTGGTGGATCAGGCTGCGTTTCATCAAGCCTTTATGGTCAACATTTTCCCCTCAGCAGCAACACTGAAGCACACAGAGGTTCACGCTGCGTCTTTACGCACGATCCAGCTGCTGATGTCTCCCTCTTTTCAGCTCAATGCACTTCTAGACTGTTACAGTTTATAACATTCTCATCACCTTTCAGAGCGACAGGTTTCTCAGTCAGTTGCCGCGCTGACCAGACAAATGTGTATTTGTCTGGTCAGCGCGCTCTGGGCGGTGAGGTGGGCGGATTTTACCCCCGTTGGTGCACTGCGTGTGAGGGATAAAATGTGGGGAAAATGCATAACTAAATACTGTAAAGGGCTCCTTTAGAGGAAACAGGGGGACTGACAGGTCTGAGATGAAGCCCCTGATGTTACAAGTTCTTTAAAATTACCCTTAAAAGTGCGCACCAAAATTACATGTAACATAATTTTGCGCACCTGAATTAAAGCGCGAGGCAGCAGCCCACCGAAGCGCCACTGATTCTATGTTGTTAAAAATACAAGAGCATGAAACACAGCTACTAACTCTCCTATTGACTTTAACTGGCACACTTTGCTACGGATGTGAGGACATTAAACGTAGTGATTCACGTTTTGAATGGTGAACGGTGATAAAAGCACCTGCTCCGAGGGAAAGGAGGGGGGAGAGGAGCAAGCGCTGAGGCACAGAAATACGGTGCATGTAGTTAAAAAATGCAGAATTAATAAAAACGAAACTTATAAACAGACTAAGTGGCTTTTTAAACTGCATCTGGATAGCAGAACTGTTTTATGATCCTGCGTGCAGCCATGCAGCAGCTCCACCCCCTCCTCTCCCCTCCTGCATACGCGGTACAGGACCTTACCGGCTCGCTTTCACCACTGTTACGACTAAAATTATTCATAACTCTGATCACTCTTCCTGCTGCTCTGTTAACACGAACTGCAGCAGGAATTACTGATGGCCACAAGTTGTGAAAGAAGCCGAAACAACTCAGCAGAAGGTGGAGTTTTGTCGTCCGCAGCCCAGATGGGCTTTGTGATTTTTATGCGTGAGAAATTCCATGTTTGCGTGTGAAATGCCATGTGTTGTGTGTGAGCGTGTGAAGTTAATGAAATGCGTGTGTCACACGGTCAATGCGTGAGAGTTGAGAGCTCTGCCGATAGATATGGTGATTCCCGGAACTTGAGGGACAGAGGGGAATGAAAGCAAGAACAAAACTCTTTAAATCCATGCCCTTCGGACCTAGGGGCATGAGTTTTTACAGGCCTGCAGCTCCCACGGAAAACGATTTTTTAACCTCCTTTTTATGAATACACAAGGTATTTACTACTACCAGGATGGAAGGACCATTTTACCCTGTATTACAAAATGTGTTCTGAACAGGATTACCAACTATAGATTTAATTTCTATTGCAATTATAAGTTAAAGTTATCAACGTTTACTGGTGGCCAATACAACTCAGTTTCACAACTGGTTTAAACACCCATCTTTTTATGGTAAACAAGATTAATAATTGTTCATTAATAAGCCCAATTGTTAGTTATAAGCATTGAAGGCTAGTAACCCTTAATCACAACCATTTGAATTTTTTTTTGTTACTTACTTTTGATTAGAATAATGCATTGTTAATTATAATATACAATTATTAATATTCATAATTCAACCAACGGGTTGTCTGTGAATGTGTACATGAATGAATGTGTACGGGTGTGAATGTGTACACTTCGGGATCGTCAGACTTAATAAAGTACAGGCCTTTTTACCGTTTATGTATTGCTGTATATGCCACTTTAATGCCAATGTCAGGGACCTTTGGCAAACTTTTTACTCATTTTATTATTTTTACATTTTTATAATTTAGGAAAGTATTATATCTCTATTTTATAATTAATATGTTTTAGATGTTCATTGCACCATGGGTTTGGGAATGTTATAATCCTGTGTATGTCATGTATTGCAGATTTTGACAATAAATTTGACTTTGACTAACTAGCAATGATAAACAGCTGGAGTGTTTCCGGTTCTCACTTGGCATCACAGTAACTATAACTAAATTGTGACTCTTTCAATAAACAGCATGTGAAGTATGGATTTATATTGTTTGTTCAAATGGACTGAATTCATGCTAGCCTTTCATCCAGACTATTTAAAAGTATCCAACTGACACCACATAAAAAATGAAATAAAAAAACTCTAAATAAATATTGCTTAGATATTTTTGTTGGTGCATTTCACAGTTTGATGGAATCTTATAAGGCTTGCCAGGGGGAGACATCGGGAAGATATTAACATGACATTAATGACCCATAGGTATCCTTCTTTGCATTAAAATGCAGATGTAAAGCAGAGCATTGAGTTTGCCACCACTCATCACTGTGTGATGGATTTGCATTAAATTTGGTTTCACGCTTCAAACAGATGTCCTCTTAATAAATCAAAGGTCACCACATGAACATTCATTCAAATCAAATAAAACACTTCCTGCTTATAATAAGGAGTTGCATTTCAAAAGATACACTTTCAATTAATTTTGCCGCTTTAGTTCTTTCAGAAACGTTGCAGCTAGAATGCCAAAGGTCTGCAAGGCTGTAATTGCTGCAAATGGAGGATTATTTGATGAAAGCAAAGTTTGAAGGACCAAACTAGTATTTAAAGTACAAATGATTATGTTTAACCTTGTCAATGTCTTGACTATATTTTCTATTCATTTGCAACACATTTGAGTAGTAAAATGTGAGCTTTCTTGGACCCCGAACATTTGAGCAGTATGGTATAGTGTCTGCCTCTCTGTCTGTCTCTCCCTCTGGCAGACAGATATGTATTCCACAGTCTTTTAAGATATTAAGGTTACTTTTAGGTAAAGGAGCAGACAGTTGCTATTTCTACATAAAATCATCCTGTGGACATTTAGATTTTAGACACTTTTCATATTCCATCCATCCAAAGTATGCCTGGTGATGATGAAGTCATTTTTCCCATGATAATACACCTTGCCACATAGCAAATAGAGTCAGATCAGTTTAATAACAAGGTCAGCAAACCATATGGTTCTCAATCCCTCTGAAAATGTAGAGCATAAACTGAAAAACAATACTTCACTCTGCAACACTGATCTGTCTGCTGCTGTAGGAGAATATTGGTAACTGTTATTTCATATTTATTTCCTGCACTTGATCTGAGGAAGAAGATTCTGCATTAGCTAAATATTGTGTCATTACATTTTTAAGTATCTTCTGGATATCCCAAACGTTATTTATCTGGACTTCTTTTCCTGTTTCTTAAAGAGCGTCGTGACATAACCCATGAAACACTGATGTTGTTTTGAAGCTTGAGCCATCATTATGAAATTAATTAAAAATAGAACACTTGAACTTCAAATGGTTGTTCTTCATTTACCTGAAGCTTTCTCAAGAATGAAGAATCAAGAATATTTTATTTGTCACCACGTGTTACCGCGAAAATTCTCTTTGGCCACTCCGGTTCACATTACACATAATGAGGCAATGAAACAAACAGGCAATGAACAAGGGTTACATTTCTTTTCTTTTTTGTGAGGGATAACTTACAGATCCAACTTCAATAAATTATGGAATTCACATTAAAACATGCTTATGTCACAACACAAACACACTGACTAGATAACTTCACTCTCAACAAACTATGATCCCAATCCAACCTGTCAGGGGCTATCGATCTCCATTTCAGCACACCCTCCTCCATGTAGTTCCCATATTGTATCCCATTAACACCATATGTGTTTGCGTAGCTGGCATAGATGCCCCATGAATGGAACCCCCCAAAATTAGAAGGGACCAGAAAGATCCCAGAAATGGGTTACGGGACAGGGGTCGTCACGGCAGCTTTGTCGCTGGGAAAGCTCCCATTGACACAGTGATGGAGCAGGAAGACAAGGCTGTGATGGGGGACGGGTATCGTTAATAGCAGTCACACTGAGGCTGTCAGTGGGACGTCCAGGTGCCACATGCGGCCACATTATCCCGTTCACACGCGTACGTTAATGATGATATGTGGGTAATGCAGTAGGGCTTTGTGAGCTTGAGCATGATTGAAGGCAGATGATGTAGGCATGCAATCTGTTTAATACAAGTCTGCCAAAAAAGCTAAAGTATATTGCACTGTAAGAGGCTTGCATTGGGATGCATGCTTTCAATTTATGTCTTAGAAACTCAACTAGGACAGAAAAGATCCTAGTGATAATACATTCATCTTATCTCTTATTTGAGAAAATTTAGTTTCTGAGTACATCTACCCTATCTATACCATATACAGTAAATAGAGTGTATGCAGTGCCAGGAAAGGATTCACATTCTTCAGGTTTTCCCATATTTAGTATTTTAGTGGAATATTATGTGATAGAGCAACATAATGTATTAAAAAGTAAAAGAAAGAAAAATGTGATACATGGTTTTAACAATGTTTTTGAGTAATAAAAATCTGATAAGTGTGGCATGCATGTGTATTCAGCTCCTGTGAGGCACCACTTTGTAGAGCCACCTTTTGTTGCAGTTGCAGCTGCAAGTCTTTAGAAGTATGTTTCCACCAGGTTTGACATCTGTTGAGTTCAAACTTAGTCAGACTGGATGGAGAGTGACTGTTAGGATCAATTTTCAAGCCTTGCAACAAAATTCCAGTTGGATTTAGGGCCGGATTTAGGGCCGGATTTAGGGCCGGACTTAGGGCTGGGCTTTGACAGGACCATTCAATGCAATGAATATGCATTGATATAAACCATTCCATTGTAGCTCTGGCTGGATGTTTAGGCTTGTTGTTTTACTGGAAGGCAAACCTCCACCCCAGTCTAAGGTATTTTGCAGCCTCTAACATATTTTCTACCAGGACTGCCTTTTGTTTAGCTCCATCAACTCCAACCAACTTCTCTGTCACTGCTGGAGAAACGCAGGCACATGGAATGATGTGTCCAAGTTAATGTGTAGAGTTGGTTTTATACCACTCATGTTTTGCATGAGGGTTAAACTGTCAGGACTCAGCCGGCAGGGCCGCGCAGCTTGCTGCCGGTTCTGCCGTCTCTGCTTCTTTCGCCAGTGTTGCCAACTCCTCAGTAAGGAAAGTAGCTATTGGCTGTGCTAAAAATAGCTAGAAGTCGCTGAATGACGTCATCACCTAATTTGCATAATCTGCCACATGATGTGATGTGCATGTTATTGACACTGTGGGAGAAATAACGTCGTTAGAGAGAGACAAAAAGTGAGTAAAAACACTCAGAAGATATAGAGCTACTTTTTTCTGTCCATTAATTTTTATTTATTTATTGTTATTTTTTTTATTTATTTTTTTAAATTAATGGTTTTTTTTATTACAATACTAACCCTCCACTTTTACCCGGGCTTGGGACCGGCAAAATGAACCATAAAGAGACACTATGGCGGAGTTACATTTTTTTTAATGTTTTTTTTCAACTTTTTATTTTACTTTTTCTTTTTTCCCTTGTGGTCCACTAAGGAGCCTACAAATCACGGTAAAACATGAACATGTGGCTGTGTGAATCAAATGCTGTTATTTAT
This sequence comes from Fundulus diaphanus, assembly GCA_037039145.1. Classification (NCBI taxonomy): domain Eukaryota; kingdom Metazoa; phylum Chordata; class Actinopteri; order Cyprinodontiformes; family Fundulidae; genus Fundulus; species Fundulus diaphanus. The sequence continues at coordinate 9,142,873 of CM073136.1, forward strand.
TTAAGATAAAACATTTCAAATTCAGTTATTTATTTTATCCAAATAACATTTTACATTTACATCCCGCTCACTCCCGCCCTGAATATAAACCAGGGCTGGACGTCACCGCATGATCAACCTGCGCCGTCAATCCTAGCGCATGCGCGCTTCATTTGCAGTCTGGACGCTGAGGGTAAACATGCTGCGGTTCTGACTACAGCGCTGAGAGGGACTCCTGTGGGAGCTGGAGAATGGGGTTGGGACGGGGGAGGCGCCCCATGGCAGCACCTGCCGCTGGAGGACAAGAGTATGAACGATACGTGCTTTGATGTAAGAGTCTCCAGTGACACCAGAAAAGTCGCTAGATTTGTTGCTAATCAGAATCAGACATACTTTAATAATCCCAGGGGGAAATTGTTGTTTCAGTACAATCGCCATAACATAAACAAAACAAAACAAACATCACAAACATTTTGCTTTTTTCTAAATGTTTGTGATTTTTGAAAAAGACTCGCTGGAGGGGTCTGAAAAGTCGCTAAATATAGCGACAAAGTCGCTGAGTTGGCAACACTGTCTTTCGCAGGTGTTTGTGGTTTGGGCAGTGGGCGGGGCGCGCACACCTGCAGGTGGTTCAGCAGAACCGGGGCCGCACTATAAGAACTAGACTCGAACAGTGGGAGGATGCCAGAGTGTTACCGTTGTGGTATGCCTAATCGGCCACGGCCTCTCGCCAGTTACTTTGCTCGCAAGCTAAGCCTGCTTTTTGTGTGTCTCTCAGGTTACCTCCTCGTGCTCCGACGACTCCTCTCGATCCCCGTGTCTCCTCTCGAGACGGGTCCCTCCCGAGGTCCTCTGGTTCCTTCCGAGTCGGTTCCCTCGTCCCTGGTCACAAGGCTCCCTCCGACGTTCTCCTGGTTCCTCCCGCTGTTCTGGATCCCTGGATTCCCCGGTGCTGCTCGGGCCCACTCCTGCCCCCGCTCTCTGGTCTCCCGGACACCTGTCGCCATCACCAACAGACAGAAGCTGAGTCCGCACTGCTTCCTCCCCAGTCAGGTTGTCCGCGCTCTGTGGTAAGCCTACGTCCCCCAGTTATTTCCACTTAGTCTCACCCCAATGATTAATCGTTTCTCTTGCTCCTTTAGACTGATCCGGTCCCCTGGCTTCGGTTCTCCCGCTCGAGCTGATATCTGCAGGAGCAGATTTGTCCCACGATCCCTTGTTACTCCTGAGATAAATAAATCCCTTTGAAAAACCTTACCTGTTTCACCGAGTGTGTTCTGAATGTGGGCCAAACACCTTAAGGCAAACATGACATAAAGAAAGTTTTATTTTGGCCTCATTGGACCAGAGTAGCTTGCACATGTTTGCTGTCTAAAACATGAAAGCAAGACTTCAAATGGTTTCCTTTCAACAATAACTTTCTTCTTGTCACTCTTGTATTAGGCTAGATTTGTGAAGCGCACACTAACAGCTGTTAAGTCAATAGATTCTTCGACCTAAGCAATCTGTGCCACTCCTCCGGAGTTACCATAGGCCTCTTGGCTGTTTCTCTGATGAAAGCTATCCTTACCCAACCCATCAGTTAATGTGGATGGCCAATGCCTCAGTACCTTTGCTGTTTTGTCATCCTTTCTCCATGCTCCGATGATGGATTGAACAAAGCTCTGATATGTCCAAAGTGTAGGATGTTGTTTTAGGACCTAACCCTGCTTTAAACTGAACCACAGCTGCAAACAAACCTTTGAGACCTACAAACAACAAATTAATTGATACTGAGATTAAATTAAATAAAGTTGGACTCTCAATGATTTTGAAATTTATTAATCACTCGATTAAATACAATGAAATTTGTAGTTAAAATGTGACAAAATATGGATATTTCCAAGCCACCATAAGCCTATGAAATGTCTCCAAAAAGGCCTAGTTTCACCACTTTGAATCCTTACATCGTATTTAAGTTCTTATACCTAATCACTCGCCATTTGGTATTTCGGGCAGACTGTTTAAAAAAACACACTTTGAATAGATTATGTGAACTTCTTTTAAGGTATTAGCTGTCAAACTGGGTACAAAGAGATCCTTGGCAGGCAGCTCCTTTTTGAACAGAGGGGCATTGATGAGCATCACCAGCACTCCAAAAAAGCAACTGCAGAATGAAAGAAAAGGTGGATTCTACTCTCATGGTAATAGGAAGCTGCAGATTCCATGTTTAGGGTTCTTGCGTTATCAGGCGGTATATAAAGTCAGTTCAGCACAATCATACAGACAGATTCAAAGTCAGTTCCAGCCATTCCACTTCGATCAATGCAGTTTATTTTGCCGACTGCTAAAAAGAAACCAGCCGGCTGCATCCATTTATTCAGAGGAACTTGGATCTGTGTTTAGATCCTGTCAGGCTGTGTATTTGTTTCATAAATGTGACAGATTCGAGGAACACAGCAGGAGTTTGGCTTGTCCCATATTCGCTTTTCCTGAACCATCCTGTAAGTGAGCGTTTCTGCATGTCAGATGACATTTTCTCTGTGTGTGTCGTTAATGGTTAAGACAGGAACAGTAAGACTTTTTTTGAGCCCTTTACACAGCCACCCTGACTCAAAGCCTCTTGGGATGATTATGAATCTAATAATTAAACATTTATTGCCAACAACACCTGCTCTCTACCTCCCCTCTGGACCCCCCCCCCCAGCCCTATACTTTCCCCCCAGGGACCCCATCACATAGAGAGGGAGGAGAGGAGTGAGAGCTGGAGGGAGGGACACAGGAGGAGCTAGAGGGAGGGGTTGGAGAGTGGAGAACAATCCAAAGGGGTCACCATCACATCGCTGGATTCTTTTACAGCGGCAAGAGGCTGTTGTTCAGTGTGACGGCAGACAGCATGTGAAGTTATTTCATCTCAGTACAATACAGTACAACAATAGAAACAAGGAGGACATCCCGGTCTGATGCTTGGAGGGAGTCAGAGCAGGACCACCCACCTCCCCTAACCTAGGCTGACAACCAATTAAAACCAGCTTGATTCCTTTTCTATCCACTTTTACACTTTTCTGTTTTATCTTCTCCACGTGTGGAAACGTCAGAGGAGCATCATTACTGCACTTCTCAGTACAGAGGAGGCAAAAGTGAGTCTGCTGGAGGAACAGTGACTTTTAGGAGGAGAGGGAGCCCCACTGAAAGGGGGACTGCAGGTCCCTCTGGGGGGCACGATGCTGCGCTACCTGATCAAGACCCTGCTGCAGATGAATCTATTCACCGACACCATCCGAAACCCGTCCAATGGCACAGATCTGTTCTTCAACGAGTCTCTGCCTGCCTTTAACAGCTCTCTGCTGGACTGGGGAAACTTCACGGGCTCCAACGGTAAGTGCATGCAGGGTTTTCTACATCTTTACCTGCTGTGACAGCAGGATTTGTTTTAAACAAACCCCACTGTGGGTGAGCTGTGGAACAGTACTGGGGTTTCTCCTGAGAAAACAAGTTAGCAAGAGTTAACTCCCATGAGCTGGCTGGATGGAATTGGATTCCTTGACAGAATTCAATATAAACTGCTCTCAGATCAGATCTGCCCACAGAACGTCAGGGATGATCCTGTGTTATGTCATACAAATAATGAGAATAAATGTTAACATTTTCTTCCTGATTCCCCTGTTGGCTGGGCTGCTTTGGTTTCTCACTGAGAGAGATGTTATCATTGGGCAAACCTCTCCTCCATGTCCTTTTCTATGTCTTTGTCCTGTGGAAGATTTCTGTTAGCAGAAGAAACATCTCTCAACCCCAGGAGATCTGGGCTGTAAGTGAAATGTGACAGGGAGCCCGTTTTACCTCCTAACAAAGTGTGGACTGCGGGAGCCTCAGCGGCAGCCTGTTTTCTCTGTTAAATGAAGCTGTCCGCTGTCAGCCCCGCTGGCTTGGAGTTGTCACTTCTCCTTAACTTTTTCCACTGGGCTTCACCTTCTGTCAGTCTTCTGGGGAAAATCCAAAATGGCTTTTTTTTAATTATTATTTGTGCAGAAGAAATTGTGTCGAAAACTGCATGCCTGCACGAGCTAATGATCTAATGAGGTGTACCTACACTGCGTGTTACTGTAATGGTTTGACTGCATATATGCATTCTATGAGCGCACATGCAAGTGTGTGCGCATGTTCAAAAGGCTCAGTTAAGTCAGCAGATCACCTTGCTATGCCTGCCGTAATGAGCACACTGGCTTTGATTCCATGTCAATGCATACCAATGAAAGCGGCTTTCAGGCACTGAAACACACACACACACCATTGTCAGGTGCATGTAATATATTCGGTGCATTCTATTTGGTTTAAAGGTAATAATTTCATTCAGCCTTCTTCCCTGTTCCAATTTTGTGCTGGTTTTTGAAACACTCTGCTGTTTCCCAGCTTGTGTCCATCAATTGATAGTGAAGAGCCAGCCATCAACAGCCCTCTTTGTGCGCCACTTTTGCTGATGTAATTTGTTACAGATGGGATTAAGATTTTCCCTTTGATGAGTGGACACGGGCGAAGGAGCAAGCCCAGCTGCCCATCTTTGTAAGCAACTTCAAGAAGCACTGATCCTGCCTCGTTTTATAGCTTCTCACATGACGCCCCCACAGTTCTTTAGTTTTTGTTCTTTTCATCCCCAAGCTCTAATGGAGTGTAGATTGACTGTGGGGCTGACTCTGGAGATCTATAGAGAAAGTAAGCACGAGAGGAAATGGGGAACAATGAATCCATTGAGGGGAATCTATCTCAGACAGATCAACTCCGACTGGCAGGCTGATAGACAGCCGTGCTCCATGAGTATCTGGGCTCATATTCCTCAGAGCTCAGAGAAGCCGGAGATGGAACCAATAAATTCAGGCTGCCACAATGACGAGTGAGAAAGGAGAAATAGATCTGCTAATCAGTGAGATGAAGAATAGATGGCTTTTCTATTACCAGAAGGAATATAGACTGACCACATGAAGACAACCAGACTGATTAGAAAATACTGATATCTCATTTTCTGCTCACAAAAGAAATTGATGTGGCTGATTTATTTATCTGTTGTTTTATGTGTTTGACTCAACTTCTCTCTGCTTTGTTTCTCTATATGGGTGTTTGAAAGTGTTAAAACATAATAGAGATATATCTCCGTGGCCATTATGTGCTGATTTATCAGCGTGGTGTGTGTGTTGGGAGGGGGTGTCTGGCGGCCCCTGGTCGAACTGTGGGTATCCAAGCAAAAAAACCCGATAGCAAGACAGTCGGCGGACAGCCGAGCCGGTTGACCTGGAGCTCAGTGGGAGGCTCAATGAGAAAATCAATGAGGCCCAATAACCAATTTGGGAAATAATGGACACTGCACTCAAACATGGAATCACAACACTACAGTGGACTGCTGGGTCTGCCCATTTTGGCCATCACTTCTCTACCTCACTCTTCCACATTGCACACTTTTTCTCCTACAACCACTAAACAGGAATATGACAGATCTGACAGCTACTAAATGGCCTTACATTTCTTTTGAGGGAGTTGGAGTGTCTTTGAGGCATATTGATAAAGAGGAAGTCACTGAAAAAGATTTTAAATTTAAAGAATTGCATTTTACTCTTTTTGTTACATGATTAATTAAAGATGAGCTTGTTTACATTTTAAGTTGTACAAATTATTGTACATTTAGAAATGCATTTGCCCATGTTCTAAACATAAAATATAAAAAAAAATAATTAAAAAGGTAGTCATCAAAATTATAACAATTTTATTCAAGCCTGTTGTTTTCTAAATTAAGCATTAACTACTTGACTTTTGATTAAAAAAAACTAAACTTTAACTCGGGGTTCTGTCTAGCTGTCCACCATAGCAGAAATGTTTATTTGTGCTGAATTATAAAAGAATATTTATCAAGTCAATAAAAGTCAAGAACTTGAGAGAGTTTCTGTGTTGGAACAAGGATTGAAGTTTGTACCCAGTTTTCCCATGGTGCTGATGCTAAGGCCAAAACTTTCTAGACTGGACCACATTTTAGTTAAGTTTGCTTGATTTCAAAAGTTTGTGTTTGTGTTTTCTATTTCATTGCCTGAAGAACAACTAATACAAAATTTTTTTCTTATGCACCTGCAGGATAAAGCAGATAGGGAAATCAAGCTTAATGATTAGTTAGAAGTTCATTAATTTAGTACATTTGAAGTTAAACCGATTTATTTGAGGTTGTTTTTTGGTGCAAATGAAACATATATATTGATTTAAATCTAGCAAAATGAAATGTGCACAAACAAATCTTATTGGCCAATACATACATTTTTGTCAGTGTGCGCAAATAACTTGCGTAGCTCTTCAAGTACGGAGGAACAATTACATATTTTTTGGACTATAAGTTACACTGTTTTGCCGACGTCATTAGTTTTGCCGACTTATAGTGAGGTGCAACTCATATATATATATATATATATATATATATATATATATATATATATATATATATATATATATATATATATATATAAATGAGTAATATAAATAGTAAATCACTGACCAACATGAACTGAGGAGTAAAAATTACTGTCTATTGCCACAAGAGGGTGCTCTAGCTTTGTGAAAACTATATGCCACTCCTGTACAACTTATTGAAATATTAACTTATTGACAACAAAGACTGAACATGTTTGTATGTTGTTTCACTGTTTCAGTATGGCTTCAGGCAGCGGCGCATTGTTTGGTGTAGCTCGAAGGGAGAGCTCAACCTGCGACAGAACCCCATTAATGGGCTTCCCGTGAAGCTAAGAACAGCTAGCGCTAGCTTGAAGGTCTGTTGTCCAGGCGGTTTACAACTTTGCTGATGCACGTGAACTTTATGTTGCTCTCAAACATCTGTGTCATACTGTTATCTTATCACATAGTACTGTTACGCCCCAAAAGGGTGAAACTGAAAATAAAATAAACACTACAATCAACATTGTAACTTAATATGCACTTATAATCAGTATTTCTACTGTTTAACACTGCAGATACATCTAAATATATGTACTTGTACACTACAGATGCTATCTTGAATGGCATTGCAACGCATTAGTATGTAACTTCTTGCACAAAAACAAAGATACAGATTAATATTTTGGGACATATCAGTGATGCAACCTTGAACAAAATATGTGTGCAGTTTTCTTTCCAAGAAAAGACTAGTAATGCACTGATCCATTTCTTTCCTATCCAATCCAATCCAATCCGATTCCTGGGCTAAGCGTGTCGGCCGATACCAATCCGATACTACTGTTGGATGAATAAACCTTGCCATGTGATATTTAAGTTTGTTGTGTTGAATTTACCAACCTTATGACCCCCCTCGCAACTTACGCATTGCATCGATGTGTATTATATAAATGAAAACAAAAGAAATGACTGGATCGGAACGCTGGATCAGCATCAATCATCCGATATCCGATCCAGCTAATTAGTCAATATCGAAGCAGATATCCAATCCATGTATCGGATTGGTGCATCTCTAGAAAAGAGCATGTCATTCTAAAGGCACCATCACCATTTTGCTTGACTGAGTGCTACTTCCATTCAATAAAGTCCCTAAGTTGCAACACCTGAATTGACTGTTTGATTGTGCTATAAACACAGAAATAATGGACTGAATTCCAAGGGATTTCACGTTTCTAGACCAGTGTTTCACAAATTGATAACAGAACAAAAAGAACTAGCTCAACATAAAGTTCTAAATAAAGATAAAAATGATTTGATTTCTGTTTATAGTTCACCACATAAATATATGTGGATGTAAATATAGCTTTACGTCTCCAACTCATACTAATTCTTGTTGATTTACCATATTTTGTCTAAAACAAAGTTAAACAGTTTTGTGACATTTGTAACAAACATTTGTCTTTTTACCATTAGGTGTTTCTTTCTTTTCTTTTCTTCTTCATTGCACGGTTAAAAACCGTAATGGCCAAACAGTGAAAGATGAAGTTGTTTGGGACAGAAGCGCTCACTCATTTCACTTTTTGTTGATAACTCATGTACATATGATGCATGGTTTATTTGTATGGTTCTACAACCCCCAAAAATAAAAGAAATTCAGATTAATTGCCCTGAAAGAGTCACCCACCATGGAGTCACTCTGCAATAAAACATTGATTCTGTCTCAGCACATTCTTTTAGTTAACTCCAAGACGATCAGAAAGAGGAGTTCGGGCCAGTCTGTCTTTGCTCCATCTCCTGTCCATAAACAACAGAAAACGGGGAAGAATAAAACCCCTCAGTGAAACCTGATAGTTCTAGTTTGTGCTTCAGGCTTCAGTTAGCAACCTTATTCATGAAACAAAGTCAAAGCAATACAGCAAAGCTGAACTGTGGCTCTGCTGCCGGTGCGCACCCCGATAGTCAGTAGACATTGAGCGGTGCCTTGAGAGGAAATGCTGCAGGTCTTTCTACATGAAATATCCAGAGGTTGTCCCAGAAAAAACACAGATAAACACTTTCATTCACCCCCAAACAGAGTCCTGGTAGATGATGTCAAAATGAGCTGGGCTACGTTCTCCACTTAGAAAAACTACTTTATCCAAAATGTGAGCTCCACTCATGAATCTCCTGATTCCCCTCTTTTCAGCAACACAGTGCTGCACTTTGGCTGCTTGTCTTGCTGAATAAGAATGTTAACAGATAAAAATAGCCATTTGTTGAATAAGTAACTAAAAAGCACCAACATTGGACATGTATCCAAAAACACATGTTGGATTATTTGTCTCTTTTTTCCTTAGACGTGAGTGTGCGTGCATGGTCTCAGCATACCTCTCAACTTTTGACGACAGTTGAGAGTGAGATTGTGGTCCGACGGGGGGGGGGGGGGGGGGTCACTATTTTAAATGGACTATCTTACTCTCTTACTTCACATCATTCGATAAAGAAGGAAAGTAATGGCGACAGTTTGCTTTCAGAAATTATCAGGCAATTTGAATTATTTCAAACTAATAAAACATGACGACTTATCATTTAATTCGCACGCAACACGGACCGTAGAAGTGTTTCACTTTGGATGAGGGAAACTTGTTTGCGCGGCGGCGGTCCTTGCAGCTGTGTTCCCTCTACTACTGGACGTGCGGAAACCATTGTACCGCAAATTGGTTCCGCCATGACGCGAAGCGTCCGTACGCGTGCGTTTCAAGAGTGAGATTTTGATTGTAAGATTGAGATTTTCAAAGTAATGCGTTTGAGCGTGTGCAATTGATGAAATGCGTGTGTCACACGGTCAATGCGTGAGAGTTGAGAGCTATGGTCTCAGGTTGAACTGACCTGAATCATATGACTGGTCCTAGCACATCTTTGTGCCGTGGATACAGCTCCAGATTGGAGAGAATCTTTTGTATTCAGAATCAATAAGGAAAAGGTGGAAGCTCTGTTATTTTCAAAAGATGCTCAGACATGTGTTCCCCAGTGAGCAGGTGTGAGAACAAAATCTCCAAGGAACATATCTGTGCTCATGAATCAATATGCAAAACACATCAAACTCCTGTTAAAAAGAGTCAAATACCTCTCTTCCCTCGAACTGTTAAGGTGTAATCGATAATGGTCAGGCCGGGCCTTAAGTAATATTTTCTGTAGGTGGAATGTATGAATAGAGAAACATTAGATAGCAGTGCTTGGAAAGGTAGATGTAGGAACAATGAGCACCATCCTTTAGTGACAAACCAGTGTTTAACAGGAGTAGCCACATGAGCAGGGGTTTCAGGGCAGCTGGAGAAGGTACTGCCTGCTGCTCTGCTGTGTAATTATATGTCTGTGTGTATATGTAAAATAATTCACAGGCACTAATGCGGCCATTTGTTCCTTCATGGAGGTCAAGTAGATTCACCTCTGCTCTTCTCTCTTTAACACTGTCAGAGACTTGGCAGCTCTGTGTGTACATATTCTCTCTGCAATTATGCTATTTCCATATGCAAATCCCACAAAAGTAGCTCACAACTGCTTTGATTTGTGCACAAACCAAACTATCAGCAGACTGTTTTTTTTTGTGCAAATCAGAGTTTCACACAATCAAGCCTGTTTACTTAGTGAGAAACGCTCTGAATTCAGAACCACATTTTTGGAGGAAGAAAACAGGGAGAAGGCGAGCGGCATGGTGCCCACCAGGAGCTCTGGCAGCAAGGTTAGACTAGCTTTATCAGGAAGCCCTCGGGTGAACGTTAAACCGAGAGATGTTTGGTGCTAACGCTGCTGTCAGTGTATGCGCTGCGTGGCTGCAGCCGGCTCCGGCAGAGGAGCAGTAGCCTCGAAATAAATAGCACAAGAGACAAAAAAGATTCCTGCCTTCTGTAGCTGTGGTTCTCATGTATTTTCTTGGAACGGCTGACTGATAGATACATTATTAATAGATTTCTGGGGAGCATTTGGGAGGACAAACATCTTTAATCATAGTGTGAGCCGACATCCAGGAACCAGCAGTTGTCTTCCCTAATACCTTCCTCTGCTTGACTCTGCCAGTGTAGCTACCCAGCCTTTACCCCACCTCTTGTGTCTTTCAGTAATCCACACCACATGGACCTCGGAGCTAGATACAGAAATGCACAGAAGTGCATGTTAATTCAAAGTCAGCAGGAGTGCAGACGCAGACACAGTTCCCCGTTCGGACACCGCACTTCCTGTAAAAGCGGCTTCCAATGGCGGCACGATGCTGGGATCATTAAACGTGACCTTCTCTCTGAGCTTGTGTTGATGCTGGTGCAGCAGACGCTTTGTAGCGAGGTAGAAAGAGAATCTCTGATGACCAGGGAGGCTTCAGTGGCGGTGGGCCAGACAAACTGGGGTGGAGAACAGGGGAGGGATTTGGACCTCACATTCAGAGGGCACAAAGCCTAACAGAACCACCACTCAGACTGAGGTCAGACTTTTCACAAACAGGCGGTGCACACTTAACAATCTCCGCAATTTACTGTTTAACCCCTTTATCAGTCAGATTTGTTATTCAGGATATTTGCAGATCATGTAGGAATAGAAGAACAATGGCATATCTAATAACAGTTTACATGAGACCAAATGTGTTGAATGAAGCACATCTTATGAACCATCAAGACCTCTCATACGAAGTATGGGTGTCAAATCCCTCTTTCACCTATTGTCCTAATATCAAAGCCAAATCGGATTGATTTTCACAGGACGATACCTGTAAGGCTGAGGGTTATTTGATTAACTATTAAATAACTTATAACGTGTTAAATTGTGCAACACAAGGCAGAGGTGCAACATTGTGATGGGGATGTTGTCATTATTTTAGATGAGATGTCTTTAAAGCAACTGAAGACCATGAATAATTGTATATTTTTGATGTTCAATGACAGAACATTTATGAAGCATATTTAAAAATGTTTGTTAGGTATAAGACTTGCCTGATCAAACAGACACTTTAGCAGAGCCCCCTGAGCTTCCTCTGCTGGGTTTCATGTAATATGCAGAAATACGTACGTAACTGAGCACTGAATGGAAATTAGGCTGCATCTGAAGCAAAGATGAACGTGGAGTGGGAGATAGAGAGGGAGAAGAGCAAAGCAGGAGAGTGCTCTACATATTCTAACAATACCAGCTGCTTCAGTCAGAGTTGGCCTTTTACCTGGTGATTCCATGATGAAGTCAATAGATGTGATATGAGGTTTATGGTTTGGGATCGGATTAGCAATAGAAAATGTGGAGATAGTCTTGATTCAAAATGTCAGCGTGGCTCAATTCTTTTCCTGGAGTATTTTAGGAGAATGTCTGCCTTAAGCCACAGCGATGACTATAATAATGCAGTTTGGCTCCTGCGGTTGACTGAGTTATTGGAATGAATGAAAATTATGTCTTTTCCAATGCAGAGTATTGCGCCACTCGGTTTCAGATGGAAGAAGCTTGGGTGCAACTTGCAGTTTTCTTTTATCGCATTCAAAAAAGGCAACTTCTTCACCTCGTCATCTAGAGCTAAAGTAAGCATTGCTGTGCTTTATCACTCTCTCTTTATATTTGGTCATTGTTATTCTTCTCTTGTTGCAAACTAGCAGGGTGAATTTGAGTTTAACCTTGCTACGTAAATTACATTTGTAATTGGAGCGTAACAAAAAAATTGTGAAATGGTATGACTCATTTTCAAAAAGACAGCTTTTTCTTTATGTTTTGAAGTATTTCCTTACATTCAAACTCTGTGGAAAGTTGCCTATATTCAGAATGTCTGTTTAGGGCTTTGTATTGCAGATAGAAAACAACACAGCTTTAAGCTCACTTTGTAAGCTTTGCCATGATTGTCTAATTTATTCTCATGGAGCTGACATGAAGGTGCAAACATCTGATGCCTTTGTATGCATCAATATCATGGACAGCTTGCTGCTATACAGAGGGATGGGTATGTGAATACACAGCAGAGGTCAATGATACATCTCTGGGAAGGAAGAAGGTATCTAGGACTGTACTACAAAGAAATCATTTCCACTGAATGAATTCTGTAGATCAACAATCCTAACTTTGAACGGAGTAGGCACAAAAGCACAAAATGGTAAAGAAGAATACGAAGGTTGCAAGGCGCTATACAGTGCCTTGAAAAAGTATGCCTACCATGCAAATATCCTGAAAGGAAATGTCATGAGTAATATTTGAAGTCTCTAACCAGCTTCCTTTCAGGATTGTCCTGTATTTAGCTCATCCATGTTCCTCTGATCAGCATCCCTCTCCCTGGTTCAGAAAAGCCTCCTCACTGCACGATGCTGCCATTCTTCACTGTGTGAATGGAGGGTTCAGGTGATGAGCACTGTTAGTTTTCTTCAACACTGTAACAAACAGCCGTTTGTTACATCTAAGAATGAACACTTAACTTTGTATTTAAGCACTTTATTTAGCACTTTAGATAGCATACAGCACTTTAAGGATGCATATTTGCACATTTCAGAAATAATTGCACACAGTTACTTGTATAAATGTTTATTGAATGCATTTCCTTTTCCTGGTTTTAGATCCAGTGGCACTGCAGCACTTTATAGTAGAGTGGTTGGGCCCTGGAGAAGAAGGGTGACAAAATTAGAATGTCAATATGTGTGCAATATCTATTTTATCCTTAGTGTTGTATTTGGAAGTGTGGAAGTGAAATGTTTGGTTTGTACTCACCTTGTCCTTGTGTCCAGGTCCGTCCCCTAAAAGAGGCCTGGGCTGAAACGACTACCTTAAGAAGGTTCCGGGCTGGACCAAGGCAGGGAAATGTATAGGGGAGCCAAGTTTAGCTTTTTATATGGTTATGAGGTTTCTATTTATCTTTGGTGTTTGGTTTAGGATTTTATGTAGATAGCTTGGGGTTTTACATGGTTTATGGTTGTTGTTGTTATGGTTTATAGAGGGTTTTAGATAGTTTTAGGAAGTCATCTTTAAATGTACACCCCTGAGAGAGTTTTATGGTTTTAACCAGTTAGTCAGACAGTATTTAAAGGCGCCTGTTTCATCACTTACTGAGCTGCTGCTGGAGAAGACACATTGCTCCCTCAACCGCCTTTGCACTTTGTAAATAGATATGATAAAAACAAATAATTAAAAATTGTGGACCATGACAGCTCTGCCTCTGCATCAATCCTTCTACACCCCACGTACTCCAACCGCTTAAGGCCAGCCACGTGACAAACACACAATGCCTTGATTGTAAGCAACTAAGTATGCTTTTCTGGTCTCGTCGGAGCTGAGCACCTTCTTCCTTTGCTATATCTCCTAGATGGCTTGTGGCAAACAGGAAACAGGATTTCTTATGGATTTTGTTGAACAATAGCATTCTTCTTGTCATCTTCTATAAGGGTTCGATTTATGGAGTGAATGTCAGCCTAACTAAACTGTGAATCTCTGCAGCTCCTCCAAAGTTATCACCGGTTTCTGATTAATGCTTTCCTTTCCCACTCTGTCGATTTAGGTTGATGTCCATGTCTTTGTAGGTCTGCAAATGGTCCATTCTCTCTCCATGTTCAGATGATGGATCAAACAGAACTCAGAGATGTTCAAAGGATGGGATATTGTTTTAGATCCTAATGTTGCTTGAAAGTTCTCCACAACTTCATCCCTGACCTGTCTGCTGGGTAGACCCCTTGGTCTACATGATGCTGTTTGTTCTCTAATGTTCATTACAGAACAGCTGCATTTATAAAGAAATGACATTGCATAACGTTTACTAATTAGTTGACCTCTGAAAGCATTATGTTGCACTGTATTTCCCTAAGGGGTATCAAAGTGTACCTTGAATTAATTGTGCACCCCACACATTCTTTTATTTGTTAAAAAACAAATGATACTGTGTCTTTTCCTCTATTTATCGCAATTATGCACCTCTTTGTGCTGGTTTATCAAATAAAATCCCAATATGGACGTTTGTGGTTGTAATGGGACAAAAGGTGTGAAAGTTCATGGGGAATGAATACTTATGCAAGACACCGTAGCTCCTACAGCAGGGAATTCTGACTATCCCCAAAGTAGTCTTTTGTTTTTATTCGTTATCTTAGTGTGTACTGTCAGCATCCCTGACGTGTAACGTTGCACCACCACCTGTGGATGAGTCTCTGACTCCTCGGATCCATCCTGTGATGAACCAAACCTCACCTGGGAAGTTAACAGGCCGCGGCAGAAAAGAGCTTGATTGTAAACAAACTCTGACCACCCCATGTAAAATGTCAGCTTCCATGATCACATGACTCATTTCAAAGAAAATCTGGATAAACTTTTAATGATTCATAAGTACAACAAATGCATGTTTTGAATGAATCAAACCAATAAATCATACAGTCCCACTTAATTTTGGATTGCAAAGAGACAAAAAGTAATTTTCCCCTGTGGAGGGGCGCGTCAATAACCCTCATACTCTTCCGCAACAACTGGCACTGCAGTGTTAACGGTGATGGCAGCATCATTCATCTGGGAGCTCCTGGACGAGAAGAGGTCAATCACAATAAGGGGTTAAGTGTGTTGATGACTCAGAGGTCAGCAGGAAAGTTGTGACCTTTAACCCATCTACAAACACCCCTAACCCTGGCAATAGGTGAAGTGACCCAGCTTCTGTGCACATAGAGTGTGACGAAGGACCTTCTGTTATTCTTCCTACCAGGGGGATCATTATCTGAGAGGTTTAACGCTTTTGTCTCCATTTTGGGTTGCTTTTTTAAATTTATGTGCCTCAGTCAAAGATTTGGTGTGAACTGATAATGCGGATTAAATTAAATCAATGTCGCATCTTAAGTATTGACTAAATTCAACTCTTGCATCATGACGGATTGAAAATCTGTATGTATTGCATTTTCCATCTTCCATATCAGTTTTTGCCTGTTATACAAGGAGAGTTTAAAGGGGATGTCCGGTCAACTAGGAAAAATCAGTGATTTAATGAATTTAGCGTTAATCAATAAGAAAATAAAAGCATAAATTGTCGTCTCAATCACTGTGTATGGGGGCAGCCATTTTTGCCCATATTTGGGCAAAAATGTCCGCCCGACATCACATCCTGTGACGTCTCTGTGCGGTGAGGCACTGCGCTCTACAAGCTAATTCAATAGGAGCTGTTGTACACAACTGCGATCAAAAGCAATTATTTTGGATTTCCAGAGGACTTCACCATTGAAATTCGCGAGAGCTATTGTTGAAGCAACAATGCCCACGTGCATGGCCGTTGGATGTAACAATACATCGGGTAAAAGTGGAAAAAATATTTTTCACCTTTCCGATTCATGATTCACCCCGGGTTCTTTTGTTGGATTACCTACTTGAAGAGAGAGGATTTGCCATCTAACTTCTGGTCGGTGAGAAAAACACGTCGTCTGTAACCAACATTTTAAAGAAGAATGTCTTCAAGATGACATGAGAGCGAGACTTTTCGGTAGGTTTTTCTTTCTTATAATGTAGAATTTGCCGGAACATTTGTTTACCCGACCAGAGGGGCGGAGTGATACGACACACTCTGAAAGGATGCTCACTGTTGCGAAGCCCACTTATTTTATGCGACTTTGGTCTTCTTTTTTCTAAAGTCGCTTGTAAATGTCATGAGTTGCGGGTTGCAGTTTTTTTTTGGGCTTGTTTCTGAAAGTGAAGTCGATTGTTTGGGGTCTAAACTAAGTGACGCCGAAATATCCCTCCGCCTCATAACGCGCTGCAGCTCCTCCTGACAGGAGCAGAGAGTAAACTCAGAAGGAGCCGCTCTGCCTGTATTTTCTGCAGTTTACAGTTGCAATAACTGATGATAAATGCTGAAAGTAGATTAGGCGGTGCAGATCACCATTTTGAGCAGAGATTGGTTCTAAAGATGAGTTTTATACTCATCTTATAACATTGCAGAACCAAACCCATAAACCGTACTTTAATACCTTTATTTATTATTACTTATTTTTTGTCTTTTTATGTCTCTAAAATGTAAAATTAGTATTACTTTAAATTTAAATGCTTAATACCATTAAGCATCTATCTTTGTTTAAGAGGTTAAAAAAAATATTTCGGCATGAAAACGGGTATTTATTTACAAGGGGACAGATAGGGCATCGGGACTTGCTCTACAGCCGATCCCGCAACCTGACGTCACAAACTGGGAGGTGGCAGTACTGTTCTTCACCAAGATGGCTGCCCCCATAAAAAGACCTTCAAATGAAAATCACTCTTAATTAAAAAAGCGTATAATTTATTGAACAGTATATAATAATTAATTTAATTTTATCATTAAAGTACTTTTAGCAGTTTGAATTCAGATTTTGACGGGACTTCTCCTTTAAGAAACAATGGAGTAGAGCGGTGATGAAGGTTGAGGTGCATTATTAAGTTTCACTTCTACATTTTCATTTAATCTTCTTGTATTAGAATGTCCTACTATAATCCTTTAATTTCACACAAGTAGCAAAGAACACTGTCACCACACAAAAAACTACCAGGGAAATAAAGTTCCCATCTTTTCTCTCTTACGATGCACGATAATACACACACGCACGCACGCACGCACGCACGCACGCACGCACGCACGCACGCACGCACACACATCAAAGTCCTCACTTAACTAGTAAACTGAGCAAACAATATTCGCTCTCAGCTGCAAGTACGAGAACAAATACACACAAATACATACACCAAGTGTTGCATGTTTTTCCATCTCCAAAATCCATTCCACATCACAATATCATTTGTAAGTGATCCTCTGAACCCATCGGATAGAAGGAACCATGCAGTGACACAATTAGTCATGCATGCCTCTGAATACCAGCTCATGAAACCAGGCTGAAAAGAAGCAGGTGGTGGGGGATGTGTTGCATATCTGTTTCCCTGCAAAGATAATTAATTATAAGAAGACATGCTCCAATATAAGCTTTTTTTTAGGTATAGTAAACTAACTAAATTTATATAGCACTTTTCTTGTCATACTAGCCACTGAGAATGTTTTACTTTGTAGCCACATTAACCCAGTTGAACTCACGATGGGGAAAATAAATAACTTTTATCAAATGACTTAGACTTGGAGCTGTACGCCTAGCCGCTGCCCTAGAGCACAGCCGGAAGTGATCAATAAATCAAATCAATAAATCATCTAAGGCAGTGGTCTCAAAGTCGAATCTCTGAGGTCCAGTGTCCTGTGCCTTTAGATATGTCCCTTGCCCTACACACCTGAATCAAATGGCTAAAATACCTCACTAGCATTGATCTAAGGGCTGGCATGGACAGGTCCATACCAGGCAATGCCTCATTTTTGGGCCCAGCTTTGTTTGTTAATAATGAACGATTTCTACATTTGGATTAATGCATAAATAAAGCATTTATGATTATATTTTATCGATGACACGAAATGCGGCCTATTGTTTTTTTGTTTTTTTACTTATAATCCATTAGCCCTCCTTGGTCCACCCGTCCCCTCTAGGTCGACCGAGGTTATCAAATTTAGGCATTTGAGCTGCCTAGAGTTGGAGAGGTCACTTCGTTTCCACCTGTGCAATAGATCATTAACCACAAAAGGGTGGAGAGAAGCAGAGAAGCAGAGGGAAAAAGGCTCAAACACCTACAAGTGGAAGCACCTAAATGTGCCAGAATAACCTTTTTTCACCACATAAGGAAAAAAGTCACTATTTATAGCACCATTGGTAAGGGATATGGATTAAGTAATGGGAGGCAGTAATAAAAAGTACATTTCCATAAAATGTGCAATCTTTGCGCTAAAAAAGATCGCTTGTGAGCATTTTATACAATTTATTATAAAAGACAGATGTTTCATGTATGGAGGACAGGTGTGTTGGGGGTGTGTGATTGCCTTTATTTGCCTTTGTTTTCAAATAGTGCTATGAACAGACTTTATATTAAGCTTACAGTGTTATTCTACCTTTAATGTTATGGTGTAGTGTTGGTCAAAAATTGCTGGATGATTAATCATTGGAAGAGGTAGTAGTAACTAGGTTCCATTTACTTGGGCAACCTTTTGAATAAAATGTGTTTTTTAGGAGTAGTTTTACTGCAGTGTACCTTCTACTTTTATTTAAGTAGTACAATTGTACAGTATCACTACTCTCACTTGAGCAAAGGTTCTGGCTGCTCGATCGGAACTTGACTGAATGAGAACTGACTAGTTTGAACTAGAAATGCACCAGAGAAACTCCTACGTGTATGTTAAAGTGAGACTATACCATAGCTGATGCCTGCTCTCTTTCTTTGTCTGTAGGCATCTCTCTCTCTCTCTCTCTCTCTCTCTCTCTCTCTCTCTCTCTCTCTCTCTCTCTCTCTCTCTCTCTCTCTCTCTCTTCTTAACGTGGTTACTCTCTTCCATGTAGGCTGCTGCACCCTATTTACATTTTTGAAACACAAATATAAGATTATTTCATCTGGTATGTCGTGTGTCTCTGCATAGCATATAACTAATCATGGGGGGGCCACCATGACCAAAAACTGCCAGGGCCATTTTCTGGTCCTGGTCCTGCCCTGTCTGAGATTGGTCACTGGCTGATTTCTTGGCACATATTCACAATCTGCCAACTGTTGGAGATGTGTTAAGGAGAAGAAGTCAGACTTGAATCATTAGAGTCACCATTCAACATGATTTCTACTCTAAACTGCAAAGCTGCTGACATTGTTTATTCCTATTCTTATTTTGATTTCCCTTTGCTTCTCTCCTCTCTTTGCATTTGGTAATGGTTGTGTCTCATCCTGCTTAAATCTCCCTTGGAAAGGAGACCAGTGATTTCAGTGGGAATACCCAGAATAAATTAAAGTGGAATCATTTGAAGCCAAAAGAATAGTTGTTATTTTAATGGTGGCGCCATTATAAAATTAATCTATAAATAGGCAGTCGGACAGTCTAGATGAAAACAGACAACATATTCAGTGAGCCAGAGGAGTAATTAATCCATGCCATGATTCGTTCATTAATATTTGATACATGATTTTAATTTATAGCTGAGGGTGTCTGTCATGCTGCACACCAATACCAATTCATTAACTGAGACTGAAAAGTTGAGTATTCATGTGGGTGCATGGTGCACTGTTGCTGCAGTTCTCACTAGGCAATTAGTATGAGCATAAAAACTAATTAATCAATAATTCAGTCAGGAACCTGCCCAGACATACTGTCACTTGCAAGTTCATGCATAAACAGACCGACACACATGAAACTGCATAAAAGATTGAATTCTGGTCTTTGTCTATCTACATTTTACATTTTAATTAGCAACATTTAAATAAAATGCAGAATATTAAAAGTTTGACATTTATTAAAATGCTGGGAGAGTAGGACGCAGCCATGTTCAGCCCCTTCAGTTTAAATGAAGCACCTGATTAGACATGAATCAGAATATTTATTTAAAACAACAAGACTTTTCTTACACAGAACCTTGCGTTTACTATTTCCAGAGTTTAAAACTGGCTGAAGGGACTCAGAAGTCAGTTTTCTGCTGGCAAGACTTGACGTTCTGTTGTGTTCAGTATGCAACAGGTATTTCTGCTCTTTCTTTACTAGCTCCAAGGCATAAGTTTCATTTAATGAGTTACATAGGCTACACTGCCATACAAAGTGAGAGGGTCACACATTAACATAAGCATTAAAAACTAATGAAATTACAAAAATTGCATTATTAAAGCTAAAAATGTTTTACAAGGCAGAAGAAAAGCAAAATTTTACTGTTTTCCCTAAAATGAAACCCTTACTTCTTATAAGGCATGACTATATTTCCTGGCTGTGAAATTATAATTTGTGATTTTAATGGGACTTAATGGGATATTGTTGTCTTTAAATATGGCAAAGAGGTTGTAGAGTTTAAACTGAATGCTGATCAATGACTAATAACGCATTGTCAAATGTCAAAGCTCTGGCGAATGCTTGGCATATCCAAAGCCAAATAAGTAAAAACCTATCACCATCACTTGTCATTGGTAAAATAAAAAAATTCAGAAAAGATTACCATCATGAAATTCATATGGCATTTAAAGGGTTAAATTGTGATATTTCTTTAATATTTGATGGTTTTGATCAAAACAGAAGTGGATATGTAACCAAAAAGGCAGTTTTTGGAAGCAGACAATTTTCCTCCTTAATGACTCAAGAGGAGGGTAGTAAATTCTAAAGATAATGCTCTACAAAAACTGACAACTTCACTTTAGTGTGTTTTTCATGAATAGAGACATCAAGTAATCAATTCCAAGGGTTAAAATCTACAAGTCGTAAAATGTTTAATGGTTTTTCTGCAAGATTGACATTCTTCAAAAGTAAAAAGCAAAACAAAATTGAGATCTGTCAAGTGTTTCGCAGCAGTTTTTTGATTACTTATGAGGATACAATTTTCCACAGTGTTCCATTAAGGTATTACAAAAAACTTAAAAGGCGCATTCCAAACAGAGGATCCGCTCAATACAAGAAACTTGTCCAAATGGACAAAATGTCCATGATGTTTCATGGGAGCTTGAGGGTCTTCTCTTCTTCTAAAAAAGCCTGAGTGACAGACAAAGTACGTGATGAGAAGCCTCAACATGGTTCCAAGTGTTAAAAACTATCTTAGAGGATCAATAGTTGAATGTGAAAAAATTTGAAAGAAATTGCTTCTGAGTGTAAGAGCTTTAGAGAGTGTCAAAGGTGAAAAGCCAGAAGGCAAAGAAAGGAAAGATGAAAGAGAAGATATTAAGAAAACAAGTGTTTTGAATTCTGTTGCCCATCGATGCCTGGTTGGATTTTTAAGAGAAGGTCAGTAAATACACAGTCATGCTGTCAAACACAGCATGTGAGGGGAGCCAAAGCAAACTGAGATTACATTGGGCATTAAAACCACATAGCCAGTCCTCTCAAGGAGGGTAAACCACTATCTGACCAGATTCATAATATTACACTTCAGAAAGAAACCAAAGACACTACAGCCCTGGTTTAAACAGGATGTATAAGTTTACCCAAAAGGGGTATTAAATACATTATGTATAAGTATTTAATTTGGCTTCCGATGTCATACAAAAAGGAATGTTTGTCACTTCTTGATATTTGATTTGTGTGCTAGAAAATGTTATATTTTTCATCCTTATTGTCTTTTCTTGTTTTTTTGTTTGGTTGTTTGTTGTTTGTTTTTTTGTTATTACTTTCAGTTTCTATGACTTACGTCTCGTCTATTCGATCTTGTTATACCAAGTATAAAACAAATTCCCCTGATGAACAAAATTAAAGTTGCATAATTTACATGCAAATCACAATATAAACTGGAATCTGAATGCAACGTGCCCTCTGTGAGGTATGTAAACACCACAATCAAAATATGTTATTTTGAATTGAGTCAAGAAGTGAAACCATATTGTTGTGAAAATAAATGTAGCTGCATGTGTGAAAATCTATAAGGAGGAAAAAGTGGCCATTTCTGGATTTGTCTTAGAACTAAACGGGTTACCTGCTTTTATTTGGGTGACTGGTATGAATGCTGATAGGATTTTATTTTTTTACCACGTAAGCAACATAAAAGAAACTCAAGGGGTTTGTTCTTTGTCCATTCTTCCCTATTAAAGCTATTTAAAACTGTTTCTAAGCATCCTTGCTTCTCCCCTGCCTTAGTGATTTCATCGATCAGACCTTTATGGACCACCTCAAAGACTCAGTCGACCTTTGCAAATGCTTTTGGGTCTTCAAAGAGTGTATTACAGGCAATGGCAAAAATATTTTCCCTAGTCTTAGTTTTTGATGTCCAAAATTCACACTGTTATATTGAGGACTCCAATGCCTATTTTTAAACTATGTGCGTTTGTTGCTATGTCACAATTATTTCAGGAATCAATTTCTTCAAATGAAATAAGGAACGGTTCCGGTACTTTTTCCCATTCCTGATACCTCCAACATACTTTTGGTTATTTGCCTTATATGTGTCAATGTTGTCAGAAAATACTCCGTCTCGGGTAAGAAACATTCTTTAGTGTCACCATCCAATGGCAGTACTGTAGAATACTCAACTTGATTCCCAAACTACCACAGATGTGGACATGTAGGCATCATCATCATCACAACTCAGAGACACCATACATGGGGCTCAAAAGGGCATATGATCTTGCAATACATTGTTGGCATTTTCCTTGGCAACAGCTTTTGTTAATAGTGCTGATTTGGATGCCATGCTGTGAGAGATACGGATGCAAGGTCCTTGTAAAATGACAAAGGATTTACATGACCTGCTGCCATTCTCAGAAGCTGAGCTTTTCTCCTATCTCATCATTGGAGTTAGTTTTCATAGCGGCGAAGAATTCAGAAAGGTTACATCTTTAAGGGCTCATGGACTAAGCTACTTTGGGTGGATCCAGGATCTCTGTTTTCTCTCTTAAAGAGAAGACCGTGAACAACGCACCTTCACCTCAACGTGCTCCTCCTCCCCTCCGCTGTCTGTAGGACAAGATTATTTTAAAACTGTCATCCACTCTGCATTAAGTTATGGGGCTTATCGGTTAATTTATTTATGATCCAGGGAATATTTTGCAATTCATAATATGTTTAGCTCTCACTCATCATACATGGGTGGATTCAGTTGGTAATGTGCTTTATGTTGTTATTGTAACTTTCATCTGAATTAAATACAGTTTTACTCCTACAGAGACCACTGATAAAAGAGAAATAATAAAATGTTTACTCCATCACTAAACATTTAGTAACATTGTAAACAACATAAACAGTACTCCTATTTCACCCTGTTCAATTTGAACAGAAGCACTAGGTTATGAACAAATTGATGTTATATGGCTGTTGTCCTCTTTTTTCTATGCTAATCGGAAATCTATTTATGCCCCGGTTCTGCCCTCCCAGTGGCTGAGGGACCTATGAAACCCTGGGTTATTGTTGACGCAAGTGGCAAGGTGGAGTCTGCCCATTGTACCTCCATGGCCGGCTGAATCCTGCTCACATGTTGCAGCAGGGCTTTTTAACATTGAGGCAGCATACTGGATGTTGACTCGAGGACTGAGAAAGGTTGAACCAGCACCTGCACACGCCGCTGGCTTTACGTCTCTGTTCATCAAGTTGGCAAAATCTTCTGCACAGCTAAAACGTTTTAATCACTCAGTGAAGGGCCTTTTGTTCGTTCTCTGGAGGGCCTACACAGTTTGAAGGGCAACTTCAGATTAGCTTAGGTCGCCCTAGCTACAGGAGTCTACTCCGCGCCATCTCGACTCAGCTTTCCTGCAACTACTGAGAAAGGTTACACACAGCCTATTTCATGGCAGTTGGCTGCTTAGGTTTCGATGTTGAAGGAGGCAGGGATGCATTTAGCTTCGATTCTGCCTGCATATGTGGCGGGTATTCGAACTCCTGTCGGATCCTGAGCAGAGCAAAATGAGAGTCTCCCCTATGCTGCTTGAAGAAGCGGCCAAAAAGAGACCGATTGTAGTGTGGCTAGGGGGTTTATACAGTTGCCCCCTGTTGTGAGAGTCACTTGGGAGGGGTGACTGCAACAGTCCCTTACATTTATTGTGGCTTTAGATCAGCCTTAGAGTCTGATCTTATTTTCCTGTTGGCTGATTTCACAATAGTTAGTTCAGCCATTATAGCTCCTTGGCTTTGCTTTCACTTTTGAAAACTGAAAAATCTAAACTCATCGTGTTTTTCCGGAAGTGGTCGTGTGAACGAGTGTGGCAGGTTGACACAGCATGTTTCCACAGTATTTTTAATTTAAAAAACCCAAATGACCAGAAAACAAAGGCAGCGTTGTGGGTGCAGGCTGTGTAAACAAACAGAAGCCCATTTCTAAACGCCCAGGCTAATAGGTCTAATGCATGTACACTACTGCTATGGAACCAAAGCAGCTGCTACTCATTCTAACACCAATGCTCCAATAATATATTTTATTATCACACCCTTCAGACACTGTGATTTCATGAAGATTAACCAACATCAGCTAATAATTATTTGACTACTGAAGGCACTCATAAAGCTATGACCTTTTTTGTGACCTGCAACGTTTTTTATGCACACTTTGAATTATCGCCTCTGTCAGTCTGCCCCAGGGCAGCTGTGCCTACTAACATAGCTCACCACCGTTAGGTGTGAATGTGCGTGTGAATGGGTGAATGACTGATTATAGTGTAAAGCACTTTGGGGTCGTTGGACTAGTTAAAGCGCTATACAAGTACAAACCATTTACCATTGTATTGAATTAAAAAAGTTTAATGGAAATGGCAAAAATCAAAATAACTTTAGTTTTGCAAAGACGTTTTAACCCTCACTTGAGGTCGTGCTTTTCTGAAAAAGAGTTATTGCGTAAAACAGGACATATTCGCTGAATAAGTTCTGATGTAGCAACATTCACCTCTCATGACTGATCAACTGGTTACGCAATCTTTGTCTTCCCGGATATTCCCATAATGACCATAGAATTGCATTTCTTTCTCTACGTCTCCGGACAGCTTGTAAGATAGTTGACAATTACAACTTGCCCGATAGCAACACATTCCTGACTACCTCTCTCCATTTTTCTCAGATGTGTGCTCCATCCTAGTTTGCAACCTCCAGTTCCTGTTTATTACAGCCATGCAGAACCTCAACTTCTGATGAAATTCTGTTTTGTATACCCTGGTGAATTTGCTCCAAACCAGTGGATGGAAACATAGCTATTGATGTCACAGGAAAAGGAATGTGGCTTTTGTTAAGGCAGTAACACTGTGAAATACACTCCCTCCACCCCAATACATGTACACATATACTAAAGATGTGACAGGACTTGATGTTCCAAGGATGGCCAGAGCCGCGACAGAACTATTGATTTAATGTTTTCAAGCATCACGACAACTTTTATTTTAGGTTAATTTACATTATTTTGCATGAAGTCCTGAAATTTCAATGAGAAGAATAGCAGGACCAGACACTGTGATGCCCACTACACAAAGGGAGAAGTGATAGGTCTGGATTAGTGCTACAGGGCAACAAGGGAAAGTGATATTTTCAGTCTCTTCAAGAAGTGCATTAAGATTGACAGCTTGACTTTGCATTCACAGAGCTCATTACCATAAAGCCATTTATTAGGGTGATTTTCCAGCCTGGGAAAAGCAGACACAGCGGAAAGGAGCAGAGGGGGTCGGCTCCATGGGGGAAGGCTAGTAGAAGGTTAAGGGCATGTCACCATGGAAACAAAGTGTGATGTTGAGGGGGAGTGATTTGAAATAGTGGATATCCTTTTGCAGGTAGAGGATAGATATGCATGGGGGCAAAGGTCAGACAGGAGTATCACCTCTGTGTGCACTGTGCTGAGATTTCATTAAAAGAGTGAGTTGAATGTGTCATCTAAGTTTATCAAACTTAAATAGGCTGTGATGCACCAAACTCAAGATCACCCCGTTTACTGAACCTACAAATATTTAACATGCAGTTTATGTGATTGTGGCAGCTTAAAACCCATCTGCTACAACTCGAATCCATGTACCTTTATGTGCAGGAACACTGCCTGCAGGACTTCATTTGCATTAATTAGATGCCTTGTTACCTATTACAGGGAGCTGCTTATACTTCTCTTAGTACTGTGCTGTCCATGTTTCGTCTTTTGAGGGATCACCACACCAAGTCATCTGTCTTTCACTTCATTATTAAATCTCTTTGGTTTCATTGGATGCCTCCTGCCTGACACATCCAAGCATGACCATCCTTCTGACATACTCCATTCTTCCTCTGTAAATGCCAAAACCACCTCAGTCTGGCCTCATCTTCAAAATGTCCAACATGAGCTGTCCCTCTGATCAGTTGTGGGCACAGCTAGCCAAAAAGTTGGCTTCAAAAACGTATTTCCCGCAAACAAAAATATTAGCTTTGCTACCGTTAAACGTTAAACGCTTTCGCCCAGTGTCAAACGTCTTCAGATATAAAGATGCTGCACACACACGACAAATATGTGACAAGTGTGCACTAAATGTTTGAGGCGATAGCTGTTTTAGTTCAGGATACATTACTTTTAAATGGCAGTGGAAGCTTATGAGAAGAATATTCTATCCCTGTGTGCCCAGGCAGCTGCATTTTAGGGGAAAAAAATGCAAGTCCTGAAGCCACTCCAGTGTTGCCAGGTACAGAGAGAGAAACAAGCAACTCGCTCTATTACCTCTACCTTGTTAACAGTTTAAATGAACAAGCCCAAAGTTGCTAATAAGTGGATCTGGCAACACTGCTGGAAGCCTAGAACAGTGCTGAGCATTTCTGGCAGTCCCTTTTCCCGCTCAGTCTGTAATGCACAAGACTTGGGACCTGATAATTTCAGTAGACAACAGAAGTGGTTTCAAAGAATTTATTAAAAATGAATGTCTCAATCATAGTCGGGAAGCTGCCAGGAGTGCACTCACGGACCACTGTGGGGGAGAAAGAAAGATTAGTGGCCAAGAACAAAACAGTGGAAGATAATGAACACAGAACAAAAGCCACTAACCTTTTCAGAATAGAGGAGGTTGCACCAGATCTGGATCCTGGGGCTGTGGCTGGGTGTGGGCCGTGATAAAGCAGGTGGGACAGCAAATCTGCTTCACACAGAATTCATGCAGAGCTGAGGAAGACAGAAGATTAGTAATCCAGGGGAGGGTCAAACACTAAGCAGATAAAGGCAGAGGTGGTCAGAAGGCAGTTTGTGAGGTTGGGGTCCTGAACTCTTAAGGCCAACAAGCAAATCCGACAAGGGCAAGGCAAAACAAGGAGAATCCAACAAACAAAGTAACGTCACTAGCAGGCAATGCAATCAAAGAATGCTGGATGATTTACTCACACCACTTCAATGACTGGCTGTGTGAACCAGGTATTTATAGGCAGCGTTTACAGGTGGATTGGGGCAGCAACAGGTGTCACTGCTTCAGCTAAAGAGCAGAGCAGAGTAGAGCAGAGTGGAGCAGAGTAGAGCGCTACACACAGCCAACCGTACCAAAACGGCATTTATACGGAACTGTTGGAAAAAATAAAGTCGCTTTCCACCTCCTGCTGTGCTGCTGACAAAGCCAGAAAGCTCGGTTACGCTACTAATTAAAGTATTAGGGTCAGACAGCGGCACACTGTTTAGAGAAATAAAATGTGGATACCAGCATCTCTGTTTTTGACCAATGAGAGCCGACAACATCATCAGAAGAAGAAGAAAGTTAAGAAGAAAACAGCACAGCTATTAACAATGGCTTTTGTGGAGCTATGACAGGTACTGCTTAGAGAAGTCTGTGGGGATGTGTATTGAGAGCAAGGACAGTGATGTAAATGGCAAATGAATATCTTGTTGTGAACTTTATCATAATTACACATATCAAAACCCCCCAAAAAATGGACGTTAACCGGTCCACAAACAATTTCTAAACTTAGCATAAATGATATCATCTGTTTTCATATTAGCGTGACTGTGTCGACCCCTGCCTTTAATGTACTCATTCCTGATCCTATCCATCATTGTCACTGCCAAAGAGAACCTCAACATCAGCTCTGCCTCCTGCCTATTCCTCAGTGCCCCTGTCTCCAGTATTTCTGAAACAGTGGGCCACCCCCCAAGTTTGGAAGTGTGCGTGCGGGCGTGTGCGTGTGCGTGCGGGCGTGTGCGTGCCTGCGTGTGTTTGTGAGAGAGAGAGAGAGACAGACAGACAGACAGATAGACAGACAGTCAGACAGACAATCATGGCAGTGCTGACAATGCCAGGAAACGATGGTAAACAATGGCACATGAATGTGCGCTCACACAAGTCATATTCTTGCATGTACCCTCGCAAGAAATAAGAAGGGGTATGAAGAAGGGTCATAATGAGCTCTATTTAAAACATATTTCCCCTAAAAATGACTGAACATGAATTTAAATAAATTTTCAGAAAGATAGTATAAATACCAGGTTATAACTCCTTTAAAGAAATTGGCAAGAAACGGTAAAGGATAAAAAACTTCATTACAAATAAAAAGATAAATAAACGATAAAAATACAAATTATATATATATATATATATATATATATATATAAATGAATGAGAGAGAGAGAGAGAGCTACAGAGAGAGAGCGATGAGCCATTTAGCCCAAACGCTTCAGGCTTCTCACGGAGCAAACCTTCAGATCTTGTCCAGTACGAGCTCCCTTTTATCGGCCACAGTTACCGAAGAATATCACTGCTTCGCCCAGGTGTGTTCAGTCACAGAGTTAAAATTTACAGCTTTTTTTTTTTACTGATTTTTTTTTACCTCAGCCATGGCTGTTCTCTGTCTGGAAGGCAGACAGCCACTTCCTTCTACTGCGTGAGGTGGATGGATAGACACTTCAGAGACAAAACTTAACAGCTTTCAGTGTAAAATGAGAAAAAGCCTAAAAAATAATCCTAGATTTCTCTTTAGTACAGTTTCCAAACTTACCCAGAGTCATAACTCTGTTGATTCATCAGTTCCCTTAGCTCTCAGCAGTAATGACTTTATGGGATTCTTCATAAATAAAATCAAATTATTTTCTATTAAAAATAAAATCAAAGCCGTCGACAATGCAACTGTTCATGGTGGCTCTATACTCTTTCATGAGGAGTGAATGCTGCTTGTCAAGACTTGATGCGATCTGCTGGGTTTCCTCAGATAGAAAACTTTTTGACCAATCTGTATGATTTGATTGAATTTGACTTTGTAAAGTGCCTTGAGATGACGTGTGTTGTGAATTGGCGCTATATAAATAAAATGTAATTGAATTGAAATCTGCGGATCTGATACAGTGTGCATGCGTATAGAAAGCTGAAATATCCTTTCTCTTTTTCTTTTTCTCCCTTCACGCGGGGTTCATAGTTTGTACATAGTAATATTTCAGTTTGACCCACTCCATTCATGGTGGTCATTAACAGTAATATCGCTTCTCTTCAGTTTTTCTGGACTTCTTCAGGAAAAAAAACCTTCTAATTTCTCCTCAGCCAATCACTGAAAAGCAGTGTTTTCAGTCAAAACTCCTATTGAGTCAGCTCGGTTTGACCCTGCTGTTGAACAGGGCCAGCGAAACCTGGGCTGGCCCTGAAAAAAAAATGCTTGTGAAACGCTCGAAAGTGGGCAGAGCTGGGTGGTGCACGGCCAAACCGAGCCAGCGAAACTGGGGCTTTACTGCTGCTTTAAAGAGCTTTTCAGATGGTTCATTGCTTGTCCGTCTAAGGAAATAGAGCCCATGAAGCACCAAAAATATGGTCGTATACAAAGTCAGAGACCATTTCTTCACAAGTCAATCTTTTAAAGATGAAGCTGTAATTGTGGTTCTATTATCCCATTTAAAATGTTGGTGTTGCCACATGTTTAAATCTGTATTTGCGTTCAGATAATGTTTGTTTACATGCAAGAATCCTGGTCATAGTTCATGCAAAGCATCATCTGTTGTATGAATCAGAATCAGAATCAGTTTGAATGCAAACAATGAATCTGACGTCAGTTTGCAAAACTGACATTGTGTTAAAATCAGAGCTATAATTTATCAGAAATAAATCATTATTCAGGGAAAAAGGTAAGTACAGGAGATTTGTATCCACAGCAGAGTGGCTGGCAACCCTGACTGTAAAGTGTTTATCAGAATCACTGGAGATAGATACTGGATCTGTGTCGGCTCATTCTAGCCATCAGCGCTCTGTAGCACCAACCTGAAGGTAAAAGACTGAATAACCAGTGACCAGGATGAGTTGGGTCGACAGCTGTTTTAGCTGTCCTTTTACTGGCCCTGGATAAATGGATAGAAGGTCAGTCCTGATGATCCTTTCTGCAGCTCTAATTGTTCGTTGCAGTTTGGACCTGTCAAGTTTTGTGGATGAGCTGAACCACACACAGACAGATGAGCACAAACCAGACTGAATGATGGCAGTGTAGAAGATGATCAGTAGCTCCTGAGGAAGGTTGGACTTCTTCAGCTGCTTCAGGAAGTCTTGTCTCTGCTGGGCCTTCTTATGGATGGTGTCACTGTGTGAGGACCATCTCAGGTCCTGAGAGAGGGTGGATCCTAGGAAGCGGAAGTGATCCACAGTAGACACAGTGTTATTGAGGATAGTGAGAGTTGGCAGAGTGAGGGGGTTGTCCTGAAGTCCGCCGTCATTGCCACAGTCTTTAGTAGTAGGTTTATCTCCAGGAGGGTCTGGCTGCACCAGTGGACCAGCCGATCTGATTCCTGTCTGTATGTAGACTCATCACCATCCTGGATCAGACCAATGACAGTGGTGTCATCTGCAAACTTCAGGAGTTTAACAGATGTGTGGCCTCAGATGTGATGAAAACCTTGGTTTTTTGTTGTTGAAACTGTGGATGGTCTTAGTCTGCATGCACATGTTCTCACAAGTGGATATAAAAAAAATAGTAACAGAGACCGCTGTTGGAAAAGAGAGCTGTGATATCAGTCTATGCGTCAATGCAGTCATGTCCCCTTTGATTTTCATGCTGGCTTGTAAGTTAGTTTTATGAAGAACAAGAAGAGATATTCTGTATTCCTCCTGGGACTGTTACAAACAGAGTTTACGAGATTCCTGCTTTGACTCAGTCACCAGCATGGAACTAAAGTTTTTGAGGTCAGGTTATGTTTTCTGCTAGTGAGCGATATTTTATATCCCTAGGGATTATTTTCAAAAGCTGTAAATAAAAGTATTATTGGCCTCCCAGAAAACTGTTCCACCCGTGGATAAAGCTGCTCTCTGTTACTGTCGGCAGTAATCCATTCAGTGGGCAGAGGATTAAGCTGCATGATATTATAATATGCACAAATGAGTGGCTGAATAACCTACATGAAACAGAATTGTAAATGAACAAAACACTAAAAGGGAAAGCACATGCTTTGATCCTGAAGAGTGGTGTTAATCTACTCTATGATTAAAAAAAAGTTAGTTCAATAACAAAAACACCGCATTTTTTGTTGATAAATCGTGACTTTGTAATGGTAAGTTATTGACTTCCTTTGATCACTGATTGTACAGGAAACATAAGCTAGGGACCAAAAGCATCAAGGTTTGCATATAAAAATTCATCCTTTCCCCATTATTGGAATGACATCGGAGAAAGTTCCTGCCTTATAACCTGACGACTGAAACAAATGTTCTATTTCAAAAAAATTCAAAAATCGTTTTTTTTTCTTTTTCTTCCTGGAACAAAATGATCAGCTAACTTAATCTCAATATAGTCATATCAACCACACAGGGGAAGAACTCACTCAGACTGGTTGTTAT
Source organism: Fundulus diaphanus (assembly GCA_037039145.1). NCBI lineage: Eukaryota > Metazoa > Chordata > Actinopteri > Cyprinodontiformes > Fundulidae > Fundulus > Fundulus diaphanus. Next base: position 9,174,400 of record CM073136.1, read on the forward strand.
AAAATAACTATTTTTAGATCACCTGAAGACAACAGATTGAGCTGCAGTTAAAAAGAGTTGCAGACATCTAAAAGTGTTCAGCAAGCACCAGGACCATTTCCATCTGAACATTGGTCTACCAGTACACAGTTGCACCTAACTGCACGCGCAGTGAGGCAAAGACTTATGCAACGGCATTGGGAAAAGAATGGCAGCAAAGAAGCCTCTTGAGTCAAAGAAAAGCATTAAGGTTAGACTTCAACTCTACAGAAAGAGCAAGAATGAACAGTAGAACATTGGTACAGTTATCTTCTCAGAAGAATGTCACCATCAAGGACAGGTTCCTTCTCAGTGGTAGCAAATAGCAGACATTATAGAGAAGGGAATGCACTGTAGAGATTATTTTTTTTACAAAAATAGAAAACTGACATAAAACTTTTGAAATGTTTCACTGTTTTTTAGTATTGTCACGATTTGTCTGATGAACCCGAATTCAACCACACACTGAGCTAGTTTTATAAGAGTTTTATTGAAGAGAGGATGAGTAGTGGAGTGAAAAAAAACAGAGTCTCGACTGAGCAGGAGCAGGAGGTTGTGGATGGGTGCTGGAGCTAGAGGACCGGAGAGAGTTCTTGAGATGCAGGGCAGCAGGAGATCCAGGCAACGAAGCAGCGAGCAAACTCGGAGCACAGGGGAGGCAGGAAATCCAGCAGCTAGCAGAGGCCTTACTTGAAGCACAGAGGAGGCAGGAAATCCAGCAACAAAACAGGGAACAAACTAGGCTGACAGACGTGGAGTGAGTGAAGACTCATGACAAACTGCCGGAGAAGAGAAGACTGAGGGAGGCTTTTGTAGGGAGGCTGGCAGGTGCAGTGAGTTCTGACTAATTAGTGCCTAACAGGTGTGACTGATTGCTGAGGGAGTGAAGGGTGAGCTGAGTGAGAGGAGGAGGAACTGAAAAACAACAGGGCAAAAAAAGGCCAGACCAAAACTGAACCATGACAAGTATATAATAAAAGCAGTGAAACATTTTAAAAATTCTTCTAATTTTCACTAAATCCACCGTTTCTGCAATTAGGATTGGTTGATTATTAATCATAATCCTAATTAACAATTATTAATGAATGATGAATGAACAGAAAGTCACCATAGATGTTCCTGTAATATCTGATAGTTTACCAAAAAGGGATGATGTGAACATGAGCCTTCAGACAGTAATCGCCTTGCACAAAAGAAGACCAAACAACTGTTTTTTATTTGTCTGTAAATTAACTAAACAGTTAATTTTACAGTCAACATGAATTAGCCGATAAACTCTACATCTACATGCTATTCATTAAGCTACTGAAAGAATAAAATAATCAGCTGATAGCTGATGAGAAATGATGAATTATGAAACGGAAGAATTATGGACAGTTAGACAAAGATAATGAAATCACAGAGATCTGGGGATAAACCAAAAATGAGCAACTCATAAACTGAACAATGAGGAACATTCACAGATGATCCTACCAGACAAAATGGTGAAACATCTAAGAGACAGTGAAACAAAATTGTAGATTTATACGTTTGTATGTCTGAGCGGAGTGGGGGCTAATAGGCTAAAGTAGTTAGCTGCTAACTAGCTAGAAGCTTAGCTACCACAGCTCGGCCAACAGCAAATACCAATTAGCTGGCAATCACCAACAAAGCCACAGAGACCATGTGAACTTCCACTTTGGAACTGGCACCAAATTTGAACTATCAGTCATAAACACAGAAGCTGCCTTTGTCTGTAAGTGAAAGATAAGAGAGGAAGATAAAGATGGAGGAAGAACAGTTAAATAAACCAGTACCTAAAATACCCCTCTTTTATGGGTAAGAGTGTCTGCATGTGGGTCTGCTAAGGGTGGGAATGTGTGAATGTGACTGTGTACCTGGTTTTCTGTTAATCTTTTTGTCAGGTTGGGTTTGGGCTGCCCCCTCTCCTGGGACATCTCAGGTCTCCTCCGGTATCTGGGCCCATAGTTGGATCCGCTCCGGCATAACTGTCTGCCAGCGGAGCTCACGGGCTCATGGCCGCAGCTCCCGGCACTCCAGCACTGTGGCTGTTGGGGGGTCCCTGTGTTGCTCCGTCTTGGGCACCTTTGATCTGGGGGTCCCTTCAGGCGTCTAGGGTTCTGGTTTCTGCCTCGATGCTGTGGGGGGCGGGTTTTTGACTCCTCACAACCACTATTGAGCATTTCCTTATGGATAAACCTTACATATACAAATGCACTCTCACACACACCTACAGGTGCTTGGATTCAGGTATTTATAGATTCACCTCTATATAGAAAAGCCCTATTATTATCTTTAGCTGTCACTTTATACATTTCGTATTAAATAATGCTGTATATTCTTCAGTGATGGTATCAAGGCGTTGGTTGTTTGCACCTGCAATACTTTATCTGTGGATTTTGCTGTTCTTTTAATATCTCTCTTTGCAGGTGTAAAAGCAGACACAGAGGATATTATATTGCCCCCCTCTTCCTCTCCTCTTTTTTCACCTTTTCTCCATTTTAGCATTTTGTCTCACCTTTTTCTCTTCTATTTTTCTCTTCTACCTTCCCATTTCTGTGTCCATTGAACATGAAATAGTCCCAGAATAAAATCTAATAAAGATTTTTTGCATATATAAATCAAGCGGAGCACTATGGCAAAAGCAATAAAGATTCAAAGATTCTTTATTGTCATGTTACCGTGGTGAAATTTCTTTTTGGACACTCCGGCTAAGAGTACACATAATAGACAACAGACAATGAACAAAGGTTGCAGTTTGTTTGTTTTTTTTCACATTATAGCATGCATAAAAAATTAAAAAAAGATTAGAAAGGTCAAAAGTTTGTATCAGAGTCCGAGGGCTTTGATATCAGTCCCTTCGTGACTGGTTTGAGCCATGTTACATGGGTTAGTTGTCCTTCATGAATCACAAATCAATAGAGGTAATAAGGAGCTTTTTGTGCAATGTTATGAGGCGTATTTAACAAAAATGTGCATTTAGATATTCCTGAGAGAGGAGTGTGCAAAATAGGCAACAACAATAAAGTGATTTTAACATATGCTGAACTATAACATATTTGATGTTAGATGGATTGTAACACATGATGAACATTTGATGGACAAACTCTCGGCAGGGGTCTGTCGCCCTCTGCTGAGAAACCGGAACTATAACAGTAGACGAACCACAGTCTCCCATCAGGGGGCGACAGCCCTTACAGCTCTTGGAAAGAAGCTGTTTCTAAGTCTTCACCTGTGAAAGTAAATCTGTTGGCCTCTCTTTGGCATTAAGACAGCAATTCTTAATGCTACACTGCCAGTCAGGACACGTTAAAAAAATAAAAAAATATACATATGACCTCTTTCTGTCAGAGCAATGAATGCTGGGAGGCGTAGTCCAGCAGCCTTTTCCAGTGATGATGGCCTAACAGGTGCCAGCATAGACATCATATACGTAGACGCCCCGTTTGGCGGGTTCTGCCTATGCTGCGAATGTGTCAGAGCGTCCGCCATGTTGAATGTGGCAAATCTGCAGTTAGTCTGAGTCACTTAAACAGTATCAGAGGGAGTTTAATCTCAGAACATACTTTATATTCATAATATTTTTATTTTTGCAATATTACGAGTTTATTTTCGTATCCCTTTGGCTTCATTCTCCTGACTTTACACTCGTAAAGAATAAAAATAATTAAAAGAATCTAACCTGGCCCTATTACTCCAGGACTGAAATAGTTCTGCAAACTATGACTATGCTGGAAATGTCCCCCCTTAATTGTCATAATATGACGTTTTTCTCATAATATTATCACTGTTGTCTTTTTTTGTTACTTTATTGTCCTAGGACTTTTTTTCTCATATTAGTAACTTTATCTTTAATACTCCCCCAAAACGTCTGTTCCTAATCTGTGACCATACCAGAATTTAAAAGACTCACATGTGAAGACCACAATGTTTAGATTTAACCAATTGACTTTTATCTTCATAACGCACACACACACACACACACACACACACACACACATACATACACACATATATATATATATATATATATATATATATATATATATATATATATATATATATATATATATATTAAACGGTTGGTTGGTTCCATGCAGCACAGGAATGAGGCAACTTCTCTGATCGACGTTCACTACAACAGAACTTAACTTCTTTCTGCCACATACAATATGGCGGTGACGTTGACGTACGAACCCGCGCCCAACGAGGTGTCTACGTATATGATGTCTATGGGTGCCAGTGCCATAATGTTTGATTTGGAATGGAGCAGCCACCGGAAGCCATGTTGGACTTTATGGTAAGGTCAAACACCTGACATGATTTCTCCCTTTACCTGGGCACAGTGCATGTGCTGCAAACAAACAGGACCATATTTACGTGTATGCAACCAATTTGTAGCAATCAACCTAAAAAGATCTCCAGATTTCTCTGTAACAAACCTGTTTCATGCAAATGAAGCCAAACAGCTGCATCGACATCAACCAGCATCACAGAATAGTATAATTTGTATATTTTTGAACACCCTTTATATATATATATATTTTATCCTGTCCAGAAATGCATTAGAAAAGATGGACCTGCAGATAAGAATAAAACAGAGGAGTGGGTCATGCTGCTGCATCTCTGGAGCACCTCAGCCAGATGACGCATGTTAGGAATATGTGCACCAGCATTGGGTTAGCCAATTAGCATCTACCTTCTAATTCTGTGTGCACTGTAGGCTTGAGGAGTATGGAGGAAGAGTGCCTCTCATCCCTTCTTCTCTGCTGTCCCTCTTTTTTAAAAGGTTTCTGAAAAATGACAAATTTAAATTGAGTAAATATATGAGATGAAAGTAAATATCAAATGCAAAGTTAATCTCTGACAGCCTATCATGAAAGACAAAAGACCCTGAGAGCTGCAGAGAGGCAACTTGCTGAATTGGACCCCTTCAGTTTTAAACTTGGATTCTTATTTACTGAAACTGAGTTTGATCTGTGGGAATGAACCGGATCAGACAACCAAAGGCAACATAGGAATGCCATGGGTTACTGGTTGTAAGAACACGGAAGACCTCCAAATGTTATCTCTGTGAAATGATATTTCCAAGTCAGATCTTTGTTTTTAACTTTTATCACAGTGGAGTACAATAAACTTTACATCCTAAATAAAAACACAAACAATAACAACAACAAAACGGGGGGTTTATTTCACTGTGACGCACAAATCAGTACTTTGATTCATTTTATTTCATCACTGCAGCAAATGAACTGGAGCATATCTTTGGTGCCATCTAGTGGCCTGAACAGAGAAGCTCAATCTTTGCAGAACTGCAGCAATATCCAAAGTGAGCCATCATGGAAAGGGTTAGAATTTTTGTTTTTTATCCCAGATTTATTTTGTAGAAATTTTTTCAGCAACTTAAACCCCCTTTTTTACGACAAGGAGGTGCACATCTATAACAGCAGTTGATTTAATCTATCAACATAGAGTGACTGGATGGGAGGAGTTCATTAGGAATTCCCACGGGAATTCCATTCCTGCAAGCAAAGTTGTCCCTGGGATACAGGAGCCAAACACCAGTTGTCTGTAAAACACAACAATATGTAAGCCCGAATCAATGCTTCACCTTTATCCATAAACTTGCAAATATTCTGATAATGATAGGTCATTAATAAAGCACAATTAGAGGTGGGTTTAGAGAATATGAGCTGCTGTTCACAGTGTTGTTTCATATGGACAGTGAAACAAAAACCATTCTTTGAATGATTCAATTGTTTTGATCAGTGTCAGGCAAAAGTATTCAAACCACATGTGTTCATACCAAATCCACAAGCTTTGATGCATTTTAAACAAAGAAGTCAATTTTTGCGAAGTGGATGGAAAATGATGCAAGGCTGCAGTGGTACAGACATGGTTTTCAATCTTCTTTATAAATAACAATTTGAAAAGTGTGGCTGCATTTTTTCCAGCTGCCTTGCTCTGATACCCCTTTAAAAATTCAGGGCATCAAACTACCTGCAGAAGTCATCTAATCAGTGGAGGTCACCTATGTGTAATTTAATCTCAGCTCTTCTGGTTCTGGCCTCAGAGGGTTTTTAGAGAACATTAGAGAGCAAGCAGCAATATGAAAACCAAAGAACCCGGCAGACAGGTCAGGGAGAAATGTGGAGAACTTTAAAGTAGGGTTAGGTTAGAAAATAAGATCAAAAGCTTTGAAGATATCCCAGAGCTCTGTACAATCATCTAGACTTGGAGAGTGGTTGGACCAGCTGCAGACCTACTGAGACATGGATGTCCAGCTAAACTGACAGGACAGAAAAGAAGAGAGTTAACCAGTATAGCAACCAAGAGGCTCCTGATTACTGTGGGGAAGGTGGAGGGATCCACAGATCAGGGGAGTAAAAACAAAGCCCTTCATGGAGGAAAGCTGTATGAAGTCCTGTTTGCAGTTTGCCAAAAGCTGTAGGGGTTCCAGAAAACATTCAGGATAAGAGTTGTGGTTTAGATCATATAAAAACATGTAGTCAATGTCACCATAGAATGGTCAGAGTTATATGTTGGAATGGCCCAAAGTACAGACCTAAATGCAAACAAGAATCTGTGTCTACAACACTCCAACACTGATGTTCTGATGAATGATGCTCAGTCTGATGGAACTTCAATTATCTCTGTGATTTTTTTAGAAACCATGCATCATTTTCTTTCCACTTAACAATTATACTGTACATTTTTTGCTTTATCACATAAAACCTCAACAAAACACACTGAAGAGTTTTGCTGTCATGCGACTCTGGAAGTTCAGAACTCATGTTATGTACCTAGACGACACAGTTAGATGTCATCAAAGACAACAAAATTAAAGTGACACAGAGAACAGACATTAGTCGAGATGATTCATTGAATTCAGGAAGAAAATGCGTGAATCATTTAAAAGTCCTTTCACACATAACGCCTTTAACGTCTGCTTTCCCAAACATCATGTATTATCCAGTTATGGCCATTAAAACATTTTTTAGTTTTATTCTATTCTTTACATACTCTGGGATCCGCTCCATAGCAAATGCTCAGAAATGAAATTCAAGACTTGTGTGACAAACACCGTGGTAGTATTCTCTTTTATCCACCAGGTGGCAACAGAGATTCATAACCAAATCCCATGTGTTTCTTTTTTCCCAGCAGTCTAATCAAAGAATACGGAAGGATTTCAGATTTAAAAGCCCTTCCAATTGTGATGTGTTTTTTGATCCATATCTGGGTAACAGTAGCTCTACAGTTCTGCGTACCGTCCCAAAACATCATCTGTCCCACATGCTTCAGCAGATCAGACTGCAGCTTCCTCCTGTCATCTTCTGAGGAGCTGAAGGGCTTTGTTGGACAGAAGTGACAGGTGAGGGGGCGTTGCCTTTATGACGCTTGTTGGCCTTTGACCTGCTCCTCCCTCAGACATACCTTCATCCATCACTCTCCCTGGCACCCAAAACACGCCCCCGCTCCTGCAGACGTGCATGTTTGTGTGGGTGGGCCCACTCTTCTGTCCGTCTGGAGATGAGAGAGCAGAAATGTTTATGGATGTGTTTGTAGTCCTGGCTGAACTAATGCTCTCTGCCAAGTCTACATTAAGTGAAGGACCGGGCACAATGGTGGAAATGTGAATGGGGAAACTAATTACCGCTCAGCCTTGAGCTTGATTTTCACAGTTTATTCTTGAACATGTTTTCATCAAGTCCGGTGCTTGAAGCTGCAGCTGAATTGTGTTCTTTGTAAATATTCATTGTGGAGAAGTAATTTAAAAAAGGGCGGCTTAATATTTCAGCCAAAAATGAAGTCTGAAAAGGAGCATTGAGTATTAGAACTCAAGTCAACGTTTTTAATGGTGCACAGGAGAAAAAACATGGAGCAGTGAACTGTCTTTCTGATCAACTATTTGCAGGTGGACGCATCAAGCAAAACATTATGACCACGGGCAAGTGAAGCAAAATGATGATTTTCATCTTGGTCATAGCAGTTTGTAGTTTCAATAATGTATGGATCAAGTCAACATTTTTGCGCTCATAGCTGATGCTCCAGAAGCAGGAAAAATCGGCAAGCATGATCATTATACCAAGTTCGACAAACAAGAAACTGACTGCTATATGAACTGGGTGATACAACAGTGCTGGGTGGCCTGTGTGATCTAATCCAAAAGAAGAACTGTTTAGGCTCAGATTGCGGCAATTTGTTGCAGTAGACCAATCAGGGTAGCCCGAAGGACGTGACCTCTCTCATCAGGAAAATGCAGCTTGGCTTAGAGAAAAATTGTTTAGGAATGGTTTGAGGAGCACAAGTTTAAGGTGTTTCCTTAGCTTTCAAACGTTTCAGATCTCAATCCAAATGAGCACATGTGGGACGTGCAGATGGACCAACACACTATTAGGCAGGTGCTCATAATGTTAAGCCTGATTAGTATAGTACATTTTATTGAAGATGAGGTTTTGCACCCAAACATAAAGTAGAAAAATAAATCTTTATTGGTCATTGCAATTGTACATGCCAACAACATTGGTCTTCTGCATTTAACCCATCCCTTCAGGAGCAGTGGGCAGCTCTTGTAGCACCCAGGAAGCAATCTAAGGGTCTTGCTCAGGCACCCATAGTGGCAGTCTGCGGGGATCAAACCAGGTACCTGCAGCCTTCTCTGAACACAAGTTCACTGCTCTAACCACTATTCCACCACTCGCCCAAGAAAAACCACGCGTTCCATGTTCCGTCTTTGCAAAGATGTTCGACAGCAGTTCTCTCAGATTGACGGAGGCAAGTATGGTGGCAAAGCTCAATTCATGTTGTGCTTTTCTGTCTACCTTCTTGACACTTGATACAGAGCTTTGCTCTACAAAGACCCTTTTTTTAGCCTGTTAGAATGTTGCCTCAGTGATTGCTGCTGGCACATTTTACCTGCAATTCCCATAACTTCCCAGACGGTGAGCAGTAACGACATCAGTAGACCTGTTGACGGGAAGAATCTTCCTCCGGTGCTGGTCCAGATTCCTTCCCCATTTCAGGAAGGGGGTACGAACTGGTGAAGGAGCCCAAGCTGGCTGACAAAACCAAATATTTGCTAAAAAACAAACCTCTGTTCTTTGATGTGTGAGGAGAAGAGATCCCTCATGTTAGAGATAAGTAAAACACGGAGAAAGGAGGAGGAGAAAATAAATCAGACTGGAGCGCTGACAGGACCCCAGCAGGAGACTTGGGACTGTAGTATTCACTGAGACAGAGCTGCAGGAATATATTCCAGACTCCAACACTTCTCTATTCTGTGCTGTGACTAAACCGGCAGGCAAAGACAGACAGCTCTGCTTCTTTGCAGCTGGTGCAATAAGTCTTTCTGCCAAACAGCCTCGTCACTGCAGAGAAGGAATGACTAAAAACTTGCAGCCTTGACCTAGATATTCACCTGGAAGCAAAAGTTGTAGTTACAGAGACTTCTTTTGCAGCCTACTGCCTCACTAACCCCACAACAATAAATAATTACAAGCACAAAGATATATTAACTTAGGAGACTACTGCTCAGCGATACACATGTCCCACAGAAGCCTCCATAGCTAACAATAGCTGGCCCAGATTCTGTTCTTGAGCCATGTCAGCCTCATTGATTCTATTTTGTTTCTTGTGTGTGTGTGTGTGTGTGTGTGTGTGTGTGTGTGTGTGTGTGTGTGTGTGTGTGTGTGTGTGTGTGTGTGTGTGTGTGTGTGTGTGTGTGTGTGTGTGCGTGTGCATCGCTGTGTGTTCCTACGTTGGACAGGCAACCCATCCAGGGTGTACAGTCTTGGACCAAGTCTTGTGCAGCTCAATGCAACCAAGGGTGGAAACAGAGTAATCCAACGTTGTTTGACTGCTTACTACAGACCAAGTTCTCCTCATTTTGAAATGGTCAGACCCTTTGGGCGAGTGTCTGGGTCTAGGTAAGCAAACTATGGGATCTGGAAACCTGGGGAGGCTGGATGCCCCCCTTGAACTGCCCCTACTTAATCAATTAGCTGCACAGAAGCACTCCTGTAGTCTTTTTCCTTTCTAATTTTCTTACTACTGTTTTATACACAGCTGTCCTGCTTACAATTCTTTTACCTTTCTAAATATATCTTCGCCCTGAGCAATTTGGCTTTCCCCACCTCCACCATCCATTGATTCTCCTCTGGCATTGATCTGAAATCCGCTATCCGTGTGTGACTGAGGGCTTAAGCAGAAGAGTATGCGTGTGCCTCGGCGGTTGTGTGGGGGTGTGCATGTACACACTCAACCCATATGTGTGCTTTTCTTGCTAAGTAAATAGATTTTTTTGCTAAACCCTGAGAGACTGTGATGGTGCTCTCTCAATGGTTCATTTTAGAAGGACTCTTCTTAAAATCAATGTTTGGATTTTAAATTTAAAACCTCTAAAATCACAATTGCGGCCATGCTGAGCACATCAAAGGACTTCCTGGAGCAAAACCGCGTTTTATCTGACAGTCAAGCCCATATCTGCTCTTTTAATTAGAATATTGTCATTTTAAGCATTATGCACAATGTACACCCTCCTCATCTTATTTCGCACTATTGTTCACATAGGCAGAAAAAAAAACTTAATTTAAATGATATCATTTCATGTTCAGATTTGTTAAAAAGTATTTCCCTCCTCCCAGATTTTTGCTTTTTTCCCCACACTTAAATGTTTCAGATCATCAAGTGCATTTTAAAACCAAACAAATATAATTTGGTTATATAAAAAATGAGGTTTCCAAAGGATGATTGGATTTATAAAGGAAAAAATTTGTTATCCAAACCAGCACAGCCATATATAAAAAAGCTTTTGCTCCCTACACCTAATAACTGCTCCCGGGCAGCAACCGCCACCTTTGTTTGTGAAGACTGGCAATGATTCTTTCACACTGCTGTAAAATAATCATATTTACACATATTGGCCCATTCTTCTTTTTAGAAATGTTTTACTTCAGTCATAATGAGAAGTTTTGGAGAATAAAGGTTAAAGGTGAATTGAGGCTGTTTGGAGATAGAGTTCTCTACATCCTCAAACAGCAAAGCAGCATTAGACCATCAAATCATCTCAGACACCTCAAAGTGACAAGTGAGGCAGTTATGGAGATGCTGTCCTGGGTTCATCTGTGACTTCCTGGATGAGGCTCACTATTGCTCCATATTTTCTCAGTTTGTGGGGAGGGGTTCTCATTGTGGTTTGCTAGAGTCCTAAAGCTATAGAAAGCACTTTGTAAACCTTTCTAGAACAATAGATGACAGTAATGTTTTTTACTAATGTCATTTTAGATTAGGACATGCTGCTTTTTCAGATTTTAACAGCCTACTTCATGTTGCCAGGCATGGTCTTATAAGTGATTTCTTGGTTGTACAGGTCTGGGTGTAGCTAGTAAAATCAAAACAAACAAAAAAAATGAGCTTATTTACAGTTAAAGCTGCAGTAGGGAGTTTTGAGAAAATAGCGGACTTAGCCTAAAAATTTGAACATGCAAGTCTTCCAGGTCTCTCCCCCTTGCTCTCTGCTGTGCTGACATCGGAGCCTGCCCTGCTGCTCTGATGTTTACCTGCCTTTGTTTTCTGAGCAGGTGCCACTCCGGAAATTGGCAGTTTTCCAATAAAACAGGATGTTTCTGCTCCTTTTCTCCACACAGCTGCAGACCCCCATGAATATTGAGCTTGAATGACGTTACCACTGTGCGGGGAGAGGGTGTGAGTAGCGCATACACAAGAGTGATTGACGCTGCTTAGAACCAATCAGAGCCTGACTTTCCTCCTGGCTCTGATTGGTTGTTTCTGACTGGGAGCCGTGTATTTCTGCTAATGGCAGTAGTACCACCGGAAGGGCCAGAGAAGCTTGATTTTTTTTTTTTACACAAATTATCTATCTCATATCTTACTGTAAGGATATAGGGACAGTTTTAACAACTATGTAAAAAATACATTTGTTCTAAAGTTACCTTCTGCAGCTTTAACTCAGGGAGGCAATGTTTCACGCAGAGCCTGTCTGGCTTGACCAAATTTTTCCTCATATTAAATCAGTCCATCATTCATTAAGTAGTGTTTGTAATTGCCTGGGTTATGTTTCTCCCGTATACAATTTTTTTTTGATGATCTGACATTTATCTGTGGGGAAAAAAAGCAATGAAAAAGCAAAAAATGGGTGAATAAATCCTTTTTTTACAGCACTGTAACGTTATCATTCTGATCAAGCCTTCGTCTATATAATATAGACTGTATAGACTACAGTAATGAAAAAGGAAGACAGCTTGTGACTCCGAGCACCTTTCCTTACCATAACCACTTGAGCCAGAACTTGCACCACAGTTTTATTGTTCTTTAGTGCCAGAAGAAAAAATTCTGCCTGTCCTTGAGAGTTTACAGCTAGTCGAGTTCTTATGGATTAAGGAAGACATAAGCCGAGAACAGAAGGTATTTCACTCCTCACCGCCTGACTAGTTGGTTATATCTAGACAAAACGCTGAAGGCAGAAGTTCATTTTTCCCCAAATCACAATCCCCATCACTGGCTTGTCTGAGAGCCGATCGATATCCAGGTAATAAAGTTCTGATATATGTTGCTGCCAATAGGGCATGATTTATGTCTGCTGGACGGCGGACATGCTGCATGCACTTCTGCCAAATTTTAACACAAGGGGAAGGCTGTTTAGGGAAATCAGTGGAAATATGCAGGATTTCTCTCGGGTTGCTTTTCTTTCCAGACTAGAGTCAGGATTTAGCTTCAGGGTTATAGATCACCAGAGCGGGGCACAGTAAGTACACTGCAGGTATTATTCAGTGGCTGGAATCTATGCTTTTGAATCAGTTATTAAATTGAAAACAACAGCTTTTCATTTTTGAAATGCAGCAGGAATATTCACAACGTAGCTCTTAGTTTGTGTTGATGCTGGACCAGTTCATATAAAAACACAAATATTTGTTGTACAGAGACTGTAATTTATGCCCACAGTTAAGCAGCTGTTAGAACTCTTATTTCACAGTAAGAAGAACCCATTACCTCACATGTTCTCCCCGTGCTCGGGTGACTTCCTGCCATGGTCCAACAACGTACTGTAGATGTGAGATAAATTGCCCGTTGGTTGTCTGCCCTGTGTGTCTGTTTTGGCAGAGGCACAGAGGACAGACAGGCTCTTGCCCAGATAAAGAGACCTGATCCGGAGATTACTAAGAAGGTATATAAAATGGATGGATAGATGAAGATAGATATGCCTCACATATAATTCAGTAGCAGAATGGTTGTTTCTAATTGAAAGAAAAAACTTGAAATGGAAATTTATTTAGTCAGCAAATGTCTTCTAAGCAAAGACATTGAGATTCAGAGTTGGTCAGCATGTGACACGGCGAGTCTCTCCCCACCCCTTTTTTTCTGAATGTAATGGTGGTTACTATGGCCATCACAGGACATGTCTCCAATGGCTTCTCTGAGTGGCCTTTCGGTACATGACAGTATTAGGATTATTTCTTACCAGCTCCAGGGAGAATCTTCACAAGATCTTCTGCCTTTGATCTGAGGTTGAGCCACACATTTCATACAAAGATGTTCATCAACTCGTCTCCTTCCTGAATTACTTAATGCGGTTTATTTTTGAAATACTGTAACTGTATGGACAGGCGGACATGACACCTCTGGTAAAGTACCCAATTTTGTTTTGCTATGATGTCACATAAGAAAGTGGTGTGTTTGAGGTGGTGTCTTTAACACATCTACAAGGGCTCAAATAACTGACTCAAATGTTGGGATTTAACCTAAATTAATCGAAAACATACAAAACAATCAAATCGTCTGCTGGGCTTTCCAGCATTAACCTGACTCTCACCAGATGGATGACGTTCCGCTCAGCTCTACAAGGCTCCACACATCCATCTGGAATCGCTACCATTGGGATGGATTTCAATACCACATAAAATGGATGAGCCAATCAGGATCGCCGGGTGGGGTTTTCGCAGATGAGACGATGTATCAGAGAAGCGACATCTCCAATGGAGCAATCCCAGATGGATGTGTGGAGTGAAACCAATCTGCCGAGAGTCAGGTTATTCCAGCATAGTTCAAAGGCTTAAAAGTGACAATAAAATGCTTGCATTAACATGAAATTCCACAATAGTAAAGAATGTTGGTGATCATAACTGCCCTAAAACGGGACAATGTCTGATTTTCAGTCAGAGAGAAAAAAAATTGTCTTTGTACACGAAATATAAATATTGGATTTCAACTGTATTTCATGTAATCAGTCACCACAAGCTACAAAAGTTGGCTTCCATGTTTTTTTTATGCTTATTAAGAAAAAAATAAATGAAAATCACATAAGTATAAAACATTAGAGGAAACAAACTATTGAAGTGGGTTTTATCTTTTTATTGCTTTCTAAATAATACAACAGATTATGATGCTCGTTCCAATAGTGAAATATTGTTTATTAAAAATGCAGTACACTCTGGCTATTTATCATGCTTTTTACAAACAATAGAAACATGATATTAAGTATAATGTATTGCAACACTTAAACATAGTTGCTGCAGAGGTTTTTATTGTATAGACTCTATCTTACCAGGGAACATAATGACATTGCTGGATGTATTTGCAAATACAGGCCATAGTTTTTGTTTTCACCTTTACCTCTAAAAACTGGTTCAGTTTCTCCTTTCCCCATGCATTACTCCCCAACATGAAGAGGCGAAATGTGTGATGAGGGCTGGAAAACCTTGCAGATGACATGGGCTATGCTTGTAGATAAGTAAATCTTTAATGTTTAGTTACTAATAGCCATCTAACATCGTACTCCATGGAAATACAATGCTAATGTTCCAAAATGTGATGGGAGGTTTTTGACATAGAAATTAAGTTTTATAAAAATCAGGTGAGTGATGCTAGCACTCTTTCACACACAGTATCAGTCCTGTCACAGTCAGTGTTCTTGAACACACAAGACATCAGTGTTTAGCAGAGCCATATCGGTCCTGGCTTTCAGGAGTCTGGATGAAAGCGGATACTTGTGGTTCTATAACAAGAGCAATATGAAACAGATACGCAGGGAGAGATCATACTTTAACTACTAAAGTGGTAAATGCATTATAAAGAGTTGATTATGACTAAAGAAAACACATCAAATCTTGTATAAATAATACCCATTAAACCTTTAAATGACTGGAATGGATTGTCCAGATCTGTCTGTGTTTGTATGTCAGTGCATAACTTTTCTTTTCTCTGGCCTCTTGACCTTAAAAAAGGAGAAGAAAAATGAAAAGTCCACCACTGAGTGTAATCGCCTGTCTGATCATTTAACGGCCTTTGTGATAACACAGTCTCACACTGACTTGCAGTTGGGAATGACTCAGAAACGGCTGCCAGTTAAATAAAGCCACTCAGTCAGAGTCTGAAGCTTTTCACTCTGCACAGCCAGAGAACATGCTGAATGTTCTAAGCAATAATCACCTGGAGTTCTTGTTCCATTTACATGATGGCGCTCAGGAGCTTCTCATCCACTTTCACGTCCAGTTGCCATCCCATGTTCTCTGTTCTCATCATCAGTTGCTTGTTTCCTGAACTTTACACACAAATCTTACAGTTTGATTGCTCAGTTTTTGACCACAGCAGTCCAACATCTATTGTAAGCCAGTTTACAGAGGCTGTAATTTACTCAGAGTAATCATCATGTTCAGCCACCATGTTTGGAGCAAATGAGAGAAGGAGTCATCTTGTAGAGCAGTTTCACAGCTGAATTATCATAAGAGCAAACCCGTTTATCACGGTCTCTTCAGATGACCTGACATCTCTGCAGCTTAACGGATGTTTTATGTAATAATTGTGATTTTCTCTTATACTGTAAATCCCTTCTAACTAATATGAAATATGCCTGTTACTGGATCAGAAACATGGAGCGTTGTGCAGAGCATAGAAAGGTGACACACCTGTGTTACTCATGTCCCTCCTTAGAGCAATACAACTAAGTTCATAGACTGTAAATACTCTGAGTGTGTGGGGCACCAAGGTACTCGGCTGGTCCTTCTCCACTCAGTGGGATTGAAGAGCGCTGACTTTACTGTGAACACTGAGCAATAAATTAATACACGAAAGAAGTGGACACAGAGATGTGCATTTGGCTGAGTCATTCTCACACTCCCTTTCAAAGAATTGAACAGAATTACGGGGCAGAACTGTTAATTATGTAATGTGTTTGAAATATTAAATGTTTGGGATGGGAAAAACGCATGTCTTAACCTTTATATGCAATGCAAATCTGCCCCGACCAGGTAGAGGAGAGAGTATCTGGAAGAAGTTCTCACTTTAAACTCCCTGCCCTAGTCATTGAGAATGTGCACATTGGTCCGCAGAGAAAATGCTGCAGTTGTACAAGAAAGGTTAGATATTGTTCAGTGACTACATTGTTTTGACTTGTTTTGATGAATATATGCAACTTTACGTTGCATTCAGTTCAATTAGTTTATCTAGATAGTGCCAACTCAGGGCTGCACAGTGGAACGGTTTGTTTTCACTGTTGTCTGGTAGCAAGAAGCTCCTGGCATCAAATCCTGGCCATGGTGCTTTCTGCATAGGGATTACATGGTCTCAGCGTGCATTTGCTAAAGTGTATGAACGCTGGGAATATTGGCCTTTCTAAACTGTTCTCAAGTCTGGGTGTGTGCATGCATGATGATTTGGTCTGCATGTCTCTGTAATGGATCAGTTGTGTCCTTCCTCTCACCCTATGACTGCTGGAGATAGGCACCAATCCCCCACACAGAGGTATGGAATATGGATGGGTTGAAAGTGTCAACTCACAACTCAACTTATCTCAAGGCACTTTACACAACTATCATTTTCAACCCATATGAGATTACGTATATATAATCCAATTGACCATAATTCTTTCAGTTCATTTTTAAGTATCGCAATAAGATTCTGATTCATTACAGTCAGACATCCTGATGATGTCTCAGCATTGGAGCAGCTCCCTGTTCTAGCCTGACTCCTCAGAAGCTGGTCTTCTTATGGTTTGACCAGTGGTCTCAAACTCAAATCCTCGAGGGCCGGTGTCCAGCAACTTTTAGCTGTGGCCCTGGTCCTGCAAACCGGAATCTAATGGCTGAACCGCCTCACTCACACACAGCGAAAGTCTACAGAGCTCTGCCAATAAGCTAATATTTGACTCGGGTGTGTTTAAGCAGAGTTGCATCTAAAAGCTGCAGGACTGGAATTTGACAGTTGTTTTAGATAAAACTGCTTTCTGGTCTTCAAACTACAGCCCCTCCAGAACTACTACCAGGTTCAGCAGAACCAATGCTAAGACCAGAAACAATCCTCCAATCACAAGGCCTCTACACTGGTTATCTCTACCTTTTAAAGTCGACATTAACATGCTTTTAATGACTTCTAAAGCCATTAACGGTCTTAGTCACACATATTTGTCGTAGAGACCCTCCATATCCCTCGGGTCTTCAGAAAAGGGTTCCAAATCCAGGTTAAAAACAAACTTAAGATAAATCTTTGATTAATTGTAGATTGATTAAAGCAACAGGAAAGACAGGCTGTCAGAGATGTCATCCATTCACAACATCTAGGCTTAGACTAGAGATTATTTAGACTTAAATTTGACAGTCTCTGTTTTTTACAAGCAATTCTTTCATCACTTTGTTGCAGATCCTTGTTTTATTCAGCTTCATAATTTCTGACAAAAGTGTTTGCAGCAGCAGCACATGTCCTTGTACTTCACTTATCAAGCAGATTTTCCCAAATAACTGGTGTGTGTGATTATTACAGTTTACAGCCCAGAAAGTTCAAGATGAATTCATGCTGATTTTCACAGTTTCACTCTAAAACCTTTTACTCTGAATTGTTTGTTTTTCGTTGTTTGATTTTTCAGAGCATTTTTTCCTTGAACAGAATTGTTGTGATGGTGAAGAAGATCTTGTGAATCCTCATAAACGAAACAGATGTGAAGGACAGGATGCAGGACGCAGGACAGACACCTACATCCCACATCCTACATCCTACATCCCACATCCGGATAAAAACTTTGTCCTCCTCTCTTAGCAAACCAGGAAGTCACTGGATCCAGACACTGTGTCTCTGTGCCACTTCTATATATAGCAAGAAACAGAGCAGTGTTCATCAGCTTCCAGCCTGATGAGATACTTCCTGTTTGCTGGATTGAACTCCAGATAATTGACGCTACTGTTTCTGACCACTCCTAGTCAGAATAGGAGCCTAACAAGTGTCCCAATGTTTTCTGGGAAAAAAAAGAATCAGAAAAAAGGATAAACGGAGCTACATAAGAGGTATTAAACTCCATAATAGATCGTCTTCCCACCGCAGAGGTGGGCAGAGGGAATGCTCAAATAAATCAATGCAACAAATTGGGCTGTGCAGGGAAGACGGACACTTGGCTGAAATATTAACCAAGCACCAGAGGAACACAAGCCGAGCTCCATGAAACAGGGAATCCATTATGGACAAGGCTGGGGTTGTCTCTGGAATTGGATTCAGTAACAGGAGGGTGGGGGGGGGGGGAATAATGCCCCTTCACCGGTTTTATTGAGAACTCATTGCACAGCAAAATTGAGAAGCCATTGGTATTGATCAGGAGTGCCGGCTTCCAAATGGGGCTCAAAGCCTTCAAGATATTTTTCTCTGCTCCCTTCGGGTCCTGGGTGGAAAATACATCTCCATGCTGCCTTTATTGTATATCTGACTTTTGTTTTTAGCCCAGTATGTTTGTTCAACCACATGTTCAGTCCACTGCTGATAGTCTTCATTTTTCACTGGGTTGGAAAAAAATCTCAGCAGTATAGCTGAAGATTCTCTGTAATAAGACTACTTTAAACCACCTTGAAGGGAATCTTTACAGCAGGGTAGTCCAAGAGACCGGGTGAGTTTGATTGGGTCGAATATGTCAAAAAACTTCACTCCTTCCTTAGTTTGGTTCACCTTTAAAATACACTTTTAAGATCAAAACTTGTGGCACATTTACAATAATCCGGCCAGTATGAGCAGCAGGCAACCCTGCAACTACCCTGCTTGTTGCTCAGTTTTAGATGAATTCAGCAGCACAGGGAAAAAAAACAGCCAAGGGTGAGACGCTACAATACGGGTCATCACTAACTGCCTTAGATTCACTGTCTCTCTTTGGTTTGCTGGATAGTTTGTTTGCTTTCCAGCTGTATAGAGTTCGCCTGTTTAGTCCACACCAGAGTTCAGGTAATCTTTCATAACAGCCCAAACAAAGCGGACTACCAGTACAAACAGACAACAGAACTTCACATCTCATCACTGCCACCAACTTCATCAAGTTGTAGATTTCTACTTGTAAATTTGTGATTCATACTCGTACATTTGTGATTTGTACTTGTATTGGTGCAAAGTTGTAACTTTGTAACTTGTACTTGTAACTTCTAAGCTTGTATTCTCACAGACGAAACATCTGATCTCACACCTATGTGTGAGTTGACAAGGAACAAATTAAAAACTGAAATTTATTCATGTGTTTCGACTTACATTTACTAATTTAGACACCTAAGCATACGTTTTTGTTGACAGTTATGTTACCCCATTATGTTGCCTAAATAAACTGCTTCAGGTTTGGTGTTTACTTTGTCATCACAATGTGTGAACCCAAGCAGAATTTGGTTGTTATAAAAATCTACCATTTTTGATTGTTAAAGGGCTAAACACTTTCTGATTTATGTTTCAGAAAGCATACATTTGCTGCCTTGTTGTTTGTGCTATGATTTTTTTTTTTAACCAAACCAAAGTATCAGAGCATTTGACTCTTGCAACCCAGACCGGGCTAATAACCCATTACTATACTTTTGAATTAACAGAGAGGTAAACAGCCCGTTTTAATGACTTTTAATGCTTAAATATACCTGTCAGAGATAACTAATGCAAGCTGTTCTTACTAGAATCCCCTTCCACATCTACCACACTAGTTGACATTTCTCCTCCTGTGTGACTTCCATCATCATATCTCTGCATCTGTCCATGCATTTTATTTTTTACAAATTCTTTGCTGCCATGTCCTTTCAATCTGTTCTGAAATCGGAAATGCTGAGTATGACAAAGGGAGGAAGAACTACTCAGAGTAGCAGCTTTCTACTAAGGGTAGATCAGACGTTTTTTCTGAAACTGCGCTCAGAACAAAGACGCAGTACAGCGCAACCCGCCCAACCATAAAGGCGTCTGCCCAACCCATCCATCAGTGGTGCGCTCCGATCAACACATGGCGCTCACAGAGCGAGACTGTGGTACACCATCACACCAGAGTTGCAAAATGATTAAAAATTAACCATTATTAACCGTTATTTTGTTTACAGTTCAGCTTAGATTTTCTTTACTGCGCAGCATAGCTTTGCTGTGCGCGCTGCTGTGCGCAAATGCACACGCACGCATCTTAGAGGGAACAGAAACAGTTTGGCGCGTCAGTCAGTTCGAAACAGTTCCTGTATCGGTCACGTGACTTTCCCGTGTCGATACGCGCATCGACACGGGTTTTGCTCTATGAGCTCGACACATGCGCCGACGCATCGGTGTTGCCGGACCCATCACTACTATTTAATCCTGTTGTGACTCTGTCCAGCAAGGTCCTCTCTCTGCCATGTTGCGGATTCTACTGCTGTTCTCTGGTCTCCTAGAACTCTTTCCGGGCCGTCAGCTCCTGCCATCATCTACACCCATGTTCCAGTTCAGTCCTGCCTTTCTGGTTTCATCATCCACTACTGCCTCAACCTTTCAATAAACTCTCAATTTTAGCTCCGTGTGTGTGGTTCTGAGTTCATTGAAGACAAATCCTGACACCTCCCCTATTCCTCCTCAGCTACTTAGAGCCTGCCTTGATAATAACTTTGGAAATCCCCATCCAGCAGCAGTGCAGGCACAGGCCTCAAGAGAACAGGAGATAGTCTTGTAGCGTTAGATTGAATGCAGAGATGGAGGCTGAAGGAGATGGAAAATAAGTCAGAGATGAAATGAGAAGGCAGCTGCCTGTACTGTGGAGCAGGATTTATAATACTCCTCTTCACAAGCCTCTATGCGCTTTGAAAGACAGTTTTGCTCTACATAACTAACCGTTGTTTCACATTATTTTATCTGTCATCCCAAAGAAAAAAATCACTAATTTACATGAAGACATTTGTTTACTTCAAAATCTCTCTATTTTTCTTGCCATAAGAGTCATTGTTTTATTTTAAGACATGTGTTCTTCATGGCAGGGGTTATAACTGATCCCCGCAAGGTTATCGTTTACACATTAAAGGCTGCATTTTCTCCCCAAAATTAACACAGCTAGTCATTTTGTCTGGCTAAAAATATTTTTAGAAAAAAACTGCGATCTTTAAGCTGCTGCTGCAGCCTCCTGTCTTCCCATACAAGTTGGAATATCAAAAACATGTAGCTGGGGTCTAAACAGGAGGAAATTGAGGGGAATTTGAGCAAGATCTTAAATCTGTTTATCTCTTTGATGTACTTCTTTTCTAAATTACATGTCCATGTTTTTTATTTTTATATTCATATATCCAAGGATCAACTACTATTCTAGTAAGACAATATCGATGCTGTATAACTACCCCCAAGTGCTCAGCTAATTCTCAGCATAACTAATCAGCAAGTAGGGCAAGCAGTCAGCTTCTCTTTCATTTTCAAGCATAGCTTTGCTTTAGATCAAGTGTGCTATCACTGGGTCATTGCTGCAACATGTCGCATTTGGGTGGAACCTGCTGCTGTGCTGCTTGTGTGCGCTACACCTGACGTGCGAGTAGCGGTGATCCTGTGGCCGGATGTTTGACATGTCCAAAAAACTCCATGGCAGCCTGGCTCAGGCGGTGATCACAATATTTACAGTCACATTCAATAAAGTAGCGTATGCACTCGGATGAGGTGCATTCGTCAAATCAAAAAGCTCCTTTTTAAATCAGCAAACTTTAAGCAGGTATTAAACACACTTATTAAGCCCACATTTCTGAACTAAAAATGTTGTATATTGTTCTGATGAGATATTCTAATCTTAAATTTATTTTTATCAGCTATAAGCAGAACATCATCTTAATTGATAGAATTAAAGACTTGAAATAGAAAACATTAGTCTGTGGGGAATTGTAACTATATAAAGTGCTTTACTTAGAGCATTGAGTGACTGAAATAAATTAACCTTTTGATTATATTCTAATTCATTGAATATGTCTGTATAGTAGAGTGTTGCAACGGAATGCCTCACCTTCATTTTCCAACTGCATCATGTCTTTTGACCCTGTTGAAATAGAAGACAGATGCACTACCATTGGGATTCAGGTTTCCTGCTCCAACTGCGTGTGAAAGTATCAAAATGGCATCATTTTCTGATTCCTAAGAATAACAGTTTAGTTGTATTCAGTAAAATGTAATCAAGCTAAACAGCATATCAGCGCAGCATTTTCAAGTCAACCGTATCTAAAATCCCAAAAATGTCAACTTTGTTGTGATTATTCATCCATCCATTGTCCATTCATCCCGCCTGCTGTCTTCCTGTTATCTGAAACAGAATTTTCCCAAAGGAACAGCCAGACTCTCCCTCTCTGAAATAACACTCCAGCTCCAAATGTGAGATCTGAAGGTGTCTGCAGACCAGAAGGGTTTTCTATTCCCTCTAGTGAGTTCTGGGTCTCCCTGGGGTCTCATCCAATCCTGGCATGGAAACAATTGGTTGTTGATAGATGTGGTGGCCGTCATCAGCAGGTCGCACCCCTATTTCTCCCTTGTTTCGGTGGCGTCCGCCACAGAATCTGTGACATAAAGGAATAAAAAATGGAGAGAAAAAGCCACAATAATCGCAGATGGACACTTATGAAACCTAAAGTCAAATGTGTCACATAAACAAAATAAAGTCTCTATGAATATTATGTGAAATCTCCTTCTTTTGATTTGATGTATGACAAATATAAGCCTCTGAAAGTCACTCAGAAGTATTATATGAGGTGGTGTCTCTGTCTGATAGCACTCAGACCTCTATTAATTCACTGGGCTGCTGAGCACCAAACTAAAACTATAATACGTCCCATTTTCTCAGGCAGGTAAACCAGAGTTGTTTCAGCTGATTCAAGGCAGACTCATTACCTCTAGAGCATTGCTGCCTCACCATGATCAGCGCCTGAATGCTCAGATCCCTGATCTCCTGCTGATAGGTCTTGGTGACCCAGCGAGGAGCACAGATATGGCTTTGGAGCACCAGATTTCCTCCTTTTCAATAAGGTTGCAGATTTTGGTCTGACACCATAATGACATGAAACTGACTGGAAAGGAACTCATCGATCTCTATAGGGTTCATGTTTGATCAGGAAATTCTCCTTTAGTGCACAATAACACACAGGAAACCCCCTAACATGCTGCTGGATGAGATCCTAGCATTGGATTTGAACATATCTTACACAAAGTAATACATCTAAAAAATTGTATTACATGATCATGCACTCCGTCTTCTCCTGGACATCCATTTGAAAAATTAAGACAGTTATCTGGATTTTCAACAACCACCCCTTAGAATATTGACAGCTCAGAGGTCTGACAAATTTCATTTAACATCTACAATGAATGGAAATCAAATAAAAACGCAGTTTTTAATGTTTGCATAGTCATTCGTAACATTAGAGATATTTTAATATGTCCTGTACTGTAGACATATTGTCAAAGAGTGGCTATCGCCCCATCTTTGAGATTGCTGTTGTGGTTCTTCATTTGGGTCAGGAGCCGCTGTCTGCTTCAGCTGAACCTTCTCAATTAAAATCTCAGGAAAAGGGGCTTTGTTGCTCATAGCAAGCGCCGTGTATTTCATTCAGATTCAGTGGAAATGAGAGCCAGGCAAGTCCTTGATTTCCCCGTGTGTTTTCACAGCTTCCATACCAACCAACAGAAAAGTCTGTACATATGTGCCAAGAATAGCAAAGCTCTCATCTTAAATTCATTATATCTGCAACATGCACCTTTTTCCCAGCCTGGCTCCTCCATGTTTGCAACAGATATCCAACTTCATTGGATCTGAAGGACTGAGTTCTCAGACACAGCCAGAGGGATCACTGGTAGCACAGAAAAACAGATTTATTCAGCTAAATGTTGTTGCAATAGTTGCAATTTGAAAGAAAAGCAGATTTCTGAAAGACCTTAAAAGTGAGAAACCCAAAAAGTCTTCCAGGTAAATACAAAACAGAGCAAGTACTTGCCATTGTGTTCATGTCAACAGAAGCATTGTGACAGTTTTACTTATTCTCTTTTTAGAACTACTAGCACATTTAAAATCAAGAATATGCAGTTGGGTGAAAGTGCAAATACATCTGTTAGAAAAAGAAGGCGGATTACAGCCCAGCATAACTGCTCCTTTATGTTACCCCTATTGGGCTAAATTGTATGCAATGCTTCAACTGCATTGTGTATTTGCATTCTTGTATCTGGAATACATTGCTGGCTCCGTCTCTTTAATGACAGGCAGATGATGAAATTGATCACTGATCTGCAGAGACTTAGCCATCTTTTGAACTGGAAGATCAGGACTTGTCATCTTGTCACAAACAAGATGTTCTCTTTTATTCACACGGAAGAGAAGACAAACGCATTCAAAGTGTGTAAAGTGTAATGTCTCAGAGAGCCTTGTTGTAATAGGATGTAGATTTCAAGAGTCTCTTTAACTTAACCTAAACTAAAGGATGGGTTTTATCCTGTAAGCCATAGGAAGGTTTTATCCAAATGTAATGATTAAGAGTAAAAGGAGAACAAAGTGCACCTTTTATTTTTTTATATATATTTTTATCAAATAAATGACAAATCCCTATGCATGTGTGGGTTTCCTCCAGGTACTGTGGCTTCCTCCCACAGTCCAAAAACATCAGTGTTAGGCTAACGGTCTCTCCAAATGTCCCTTAGGTGTGAGTGTGTGCATGGTTGTGTGTCTCTGTGTGGCGCTGTGATGGACTGGTGACCTGTACAAGGTGGACCCCGCCTCTCTCCCCATGACTGCTGGAGATAGGCACTCCAGGCTTCCTTGGTGCGTCATCTAGAGGAGACTGGGAGGGGAGCTGCTTTTCTTCCACGTCATAAGGAGCCAACTAAGTTGGTTTGAAAATTTGTTTAAAATGTCTCGTAGATGCTTTCTTTTGGAGGTTTTCCAGACACGTTCTTGGAGGAACTATTTATCCCTCCTGATCTAGTAATGGCTTGGAATCCCCTCGAGTATCATTTGGGAGAGGGATGTCTGTGTTCTCTTCTTGGACCTGTTACCCTTATTATCCAATCTCAGATAAGAGGGACGGATGAACGAGCTAGACAACCTTAGACTTTAATATTCTTTACTGGTTACAGACAACTGGGATTTGTGATTCATCAACATTTGTGAGTTGATGAATCAGATTATGATTATATCTATAGATAGATAGATAGATAGATAGATAGATAGATAGATAGATAGATAGATAGATAGATAGATAGATAGATAGATAGATAGATAGATAGATAGATAGATAGATAGATAGATAGATAGATAGATAGATAGATAGATAGATAGATAGATAGATAGATAGATAGATAGATAGATAGATAGGTTTCGGACCTGTATATAAACAATAACAAAGGAGTTAGTTTTTTTGTCCAATATAAAAGATGTGTCTGTAAAAACCTGTTAAATTCAAACAAACCTTTTATTATCAGGTCTCCCCTGTAACAGATAAAACGAATTTTCAAGTTGTTGTTTCAGGACTCTTAAATGAATGTCTTTGTACGTCATGAAGAGCGACACGACACACACTCTATCTGAATAACAATACTAAGGCCATGTGTTGGTCCATCTGCCAAGGACTCACAGCCAAACAGCACCACACTTTGACTTGTTTAAATAAAATCACAGGCTTCATCACATAGGGGCCAACAGGGTATACCCTGCGGACCCCTCCCCTCTCTGAAGCACTCTTTTTGTCAGGCATCTCTTTTCTTCATTGCTGTCTGGGCCCCAGTTATGGCTGGACAGAGGTCATGTCACTTTCATTTCCATTCATGTCAGGAAATTAATGGTAATTCCACCGGGCCACACTGCAACACATATCCATCTTAACAAACCAATTCATGTCTGACCAGCTCTGTGTTTTTCACAGATCAGCTGAAAAATTGTCTGTGGCTGTAAAATGTTATTAATTTCTGTTTGCTTCAAAAATGATCTAATTTTGAAACCAGCTGCTTTTTTTTAAACATGCATTCCACAAAGTCAAAACATGATGTGATTCCACTCAACAGATATGCTGATGGTGATCACACTACCTTACAGCACACACCAAAGGCCATTTTACCAAGAATAAATGTACGTCATGTATATCATGTTACTGTACAAATATGACTTTGCACCATACATGCCTAACGCCATCAACAGAGCTTATAGAGGAGATGTGTGTAACATCATTAGAGATCTCACCCTTGGGTGTGGTACCAGAATCAAAACCCACTCAAAATAAATAAATAATTAGGAACCTAAAATTTGAATGCTCCCAGAGTTCTCTCATAGAGACTGATTGCTAACTGAGTCAGCAAGAAGCTAGAGCAATCCTTAAATGAACTCATCAAAACTGAACTGACCAAATCCATTGGTGGATGATTTAGGATTGTTGAAGTTAGTTTTTTTTAGGATCTCTAGGATATTATATATGTGGTTGATGACTCTCATAGAGTCTTATTTTAGTATAAATCCAGATTAGTTGAGGGCTCAAATCAAAGCGGATTTCTCCCTCAAAACAATTTAACAATCTCAGAAACATCATAGCAGTTTATGCAAATGCTATTTTATTAAGATTTGAACCCACCATTTGCATTTGGCTATCATGGCAAGCCTGTAAGAAGGTTCACAACCCACTTGTGCCACATAGGTAAATTTATTTTTTCTTAGACCAGCACAATATTTACTACCTTAAAAACTTGAATGTAATATAACTTTTATTCTCTAGCTTATGTTGAAATTGTTGATGTTGATACTGTGCATGTTCCAGTGTGCGTGGTATGATCAGCTTGGGTCGTATGAAAATCAGTTTTCAGTCCTAGTTTATTTTTAGTTGCAGCAGGATTGACAGAGATAAAAGGGGACCGGTTTAGACACAACTGTCCACGCCTGGCAGCCGTATCCTGCGACTGAAAGGAGTCTTCTGAGATCAGATTTCAGTTTTCTGCCTTTCTGGCAGTCCCCTGGTCAGACAATGACAGACCTGCTGATATGTTTATAAAATCACCAAGCAGTTCAGTACCTGCCCTGTGTTATCATTCACTGATTGATACTGTTCAGATTTACCTAGCTGGCATTTTTGTAAAATTATTTAAGTCACATACTGGTTTTTTTTACCAAACCTAACTATGTAACCTAACAAAGTGAATGTATGAATAAAGTAAAGGAGCATATGAATTTTTCTCAGAACTGATTCTATTGGGTGTATTAATCCAGATAAAAATGGCTTAAACCACATCTGAAGGTGGCCTGATGGAAACAGTTATCAAGCAACATTAAAATGAATTCTGGGTAAATTCAGCTCATTCATCAGGATGGATCTGAGATCCAGTCTGAATGAGACTGGAGCTGCTACTGACGCCAAATGGGTTAAAGCAGGGGTCGGGAACGTATGGCTCGCGAGCCAGTTGTGGCTCTTTGATCCTTCTGATGTGGCTCAGCTGTTGAAAATAATGATGTCGCAGAGCCGTTTACCTCATGCAGGCTGTCGTCAATGTTGGCTGATGAACACTCCTCACCAGTTGGTGGCAGTAATGCACACTGAAAAGATGTTTGTTCACCGCCAATAAACTCAAGAAGAAGAACTGCTAGCTGACTGGCAGCAGAGAGACGAAATAAACACAGCGAGGCGTAGTTGAGGCGGTATTTTTAAATGCTGCTTATTTGTAGTAAATTCTACAAATGACAAGAACACCACGGTGACACAGGACCTAAAATAACATGGAGTCATTAATGAGGGTAAAGAGAGCTAAACAGCAGGGTAAGTCGTTTCTATATCTAACGTTTGTTCATTTTCAAAGTGAGGAAACACGAACATCGCTTGGCTCGGCACTGTGAGCGTTTTCCTGCGCGGCCAAAGTCTAATGCAGCTGTTAGCTTGTTAGCTGGTTAATGACAGGAGCTCGTTTACATGCGTAACTTTTCCGGATGTGATTAAAATGTGTTTGGATTAAAAGAAAAGAATGTATTCTGGATGTACCGTTTATATGGGCTGAAAATCAAATAACCCGACCATGATGTGGGTTTACTCGCACCAAGCGTTATTCAAAATAAAAACTCTCACATTAGCAGAGTTGATGATTTCCATAAAACAAAAGTAGAAGTTTTGTACTTCGTGCGGAAAAAACAACAACAAGCGCAGAGGTGCGTTGGTTCTGCCGCGGGTCCCTTCTGTTGCAAAAAAACCCTGTTATATGCAGCGTTATTTCATTTAAAATTTCAAAAGGGTTTTGTGGCTCCCAGTGTTTTCTTTACTGTGTGAAGCGGGTCCAAATGGCTCTTTGAGTGGTAAAGGTTGCCGACCCCTGGATTAAAGTAACCCACACTACATGTTTTTTGATACGCCAGTAACAGCAGCTTTAGTGTCTGAACAATATTCATGTGAATAATTAACTCAAAGAAAAGTTCTAGGATGTCGTGAAAGGTAAAAAATGGAGGTTTAGGGTGACAAAGGAGGATGTTGGGGATAGAGTGAGATGGAGGCAGATGTTCCATTAGACAGAGTAATCAAGAGAAAAAGAAGCAACAAAAAGTAAACGTATTTATTGTTGGGGAAATATGCAACAAATCTGCTGTGGTCTGTATTAGCTAAACATGCAAAGCAAGTTTCTATTCAAATGAAAGTGCTGAGAGCCATTGTTTTCCCCATCAGATGGACCCACTTGTTGGACCTGCAGTCACCAGGTAACAGCTAATTTGTTATTCATGAAAGCCACTTATATAAAGGCGTCCTCAGCAGCAGATAAATTGCCCATTTACACAAATGGAAGACCATCTCTTTGTTCACAGCGACCGTTTTGGTTGAAGTAGGTGATGGTGATGGCAATGCGTGGGAGGTACGAAAAAAAAAAAAACTCCAGACAACAATTTCACATATACACACGGGATCACACGTTCTAATTTTATTGATGTGTGTGTCGGAGGGTTGGAGGCCTCCATTATAGCTGCAGACAGCGCTCAGATTGGACTAAATTACTGTTTGTGTGTTTGAAGTGTCCTGGCAGGGACCGCAGTTTGGAAAGTCGCTGGAGGTTTGGATGAAGTTCAAAATGTCACCAAAGCAGCTGGATAGGGCTAATGAGGCTAGCAGGGGTTGCTATCTCTATCAGTGCGTGTCTGGCTGGACCCCGACAAAACTTAGACGTAATCATCTGGAATTAAAAACAACAGCGTGTCCCTAGTTGCAGTCAGTTCACCATGGGTTTGATTTTCCTGCTTCTTTTTCTTCCACTCTGTGCCTTGTTGTCTGCTGTTGCCCTGTTCTTGCTATAAAGCACATTTCACTGTTATTAACATGAAAATAACTGGAGAGAAGCATCACAGGTAGCTGACCATTGGTCTTTAGCTACTGTCAGAGGGAAATAAATGGAATGCTCCCTGCTGTGCCTTGAAGTGAAGAACGATGGATGTCTGGCTCTGCTGTGAGCTCTTTGGCTCCAGCTAATAGAAAATAGTCCCACCTCAGGGTGTTGGTGCACAGAGCAAAACATTTATAGATTCACACCAAGGGCTTATGAATTATAAAATGGTTTCTAATTTCAGCTGTTAGGCAAGGCTGTCATGTAATTCAATCATGATCTTCTTTAGTAAAAAAATAAATAAAATAAAAAATATAATTATATATAGAGGCAGTTAGCACTTATGTTAGTCACAGGCTCTTCTTTCTTTAGTCTTTAATATTTAGATTTGGATTAAAGTTGTCATATTTGCATGACATTAGATTTCCTGTTAAAACACAAGTGTATTATTAGTCAAAAAACATCTTACAATCCCTTGAAACCCTTGGTTTGGCAGCAGTCTTGTCTGCATTTAATAATTTGTTTTTTAATACCGGTTTGAAAGTGGAGGGAAAAAGTGCTGGTACTCCAATTCTCTCAGTGCTACTTATTTTATCCACAATTGTTGGGATGCATTAAACCTACCCAGCTTTAAACCAGTCACCAGCCCTCATGAAGCAATTAATTACCTGGTTCCTTTAAATCTGACCCTGTCAGGAGCAGCATGGACAGGGTATGAGGGAGTAACAACAGCAGGAGACTGGTTCTGTTCCCCAGAAATTAAGGTGTATTAGTGCAATTCAGTCTTAGAACAAAAGTTAAAGATCTTGTAAAGATGCTGGCTGAGGCTAGTAGTACGTAAGGTGTCATTATCAATCGTAAAATAAGTCCTGTAACAATATAGGCTGAAAAGTCACTTGGAGAGGATGTTCCAAAAACAACCAAAAAAGAAAGCTCTAACATTTTGGTGATACTATATGTTTGATGAAGCCTCAATTGTGGGGATCGTGGCCGAGTGATTAGAGCAGCACGCTTGCACTAAGAGAAGGATGCAAGTACCCGGTTCGATCCCCAGTGCCGGCACTCTGGGTCCCTGAGCAAGACCCTTAACCCCAGATTGCTCCCCGGGCACAGCACATGGCAGCCAACTGCTCCCCAAGGGGATGGGTTAAATGCATAAAGCAAATTTCATTGTAATGTATGTTTCAGTGACAATAAAGAAGATATTACTACTATTAAAGTGTCTGGCCTTAATGACCAGGGAAAAGTAGGAAACTTACAACTTGAGAATGCTCTCTCTACTGTGAAATAAAGTAGTGACAACATGATGCTGTGGAGATGTTTTGCAGCAAGACAGACTGGTGCATTGTACAAAATAGACAGATTCATAAGGAAGAAAACATTTCTTTAAAGTACTGAAACAACATCTCAAGACATCAGCCAGGAAAATAAAGCTTGGATACAAACAGGACTTCCAAATGGTCAGTGACTGTAAACATAATGCCAAAATAGTCAAACTGGCTGAAAGACGTCACTGTAGTCTGGAGGGGTCATCATAAAACGGTCTCATGCCCCATCTACACAAAAATACACACTTAATTGTCAAATGTGTCCACAAGAAAGGACTGAGTACATCTGAAAACAGTCTAGTAGGTAGGACGGGCCCATTGGTGGCACTGTGACACTGCCATAGAAACACCCAAAAAACACTGGGCTTGTTAGAACGGAATAGTCCACAATATAACCAGCATATTTACCTCAGCTTGAATACTACACCGAACGACGCCATGTTTGTTGGTATTTGGGAGAGTGAGGCGCATGCGGGTTACGGCTTGCATGTACACAAGGAACCACAAAACCGACATTTTCATATTTTTCCAATCTGGGACCTGGTTTCAAAAATTAGCTTTTACGATCTCCCAAAACGCCAGGTCTGTGTGGTCAGAATTGTGTTTCTTGGAGTGGACCCAAGTGAGATAAAGAATTTTAATAAATATAGTGATGTTACCTGATGTGCCGAGGCTTCGAGGCGTGTGTCGAGTAATGGAGGGGGCGTTTCCGTAATGCGCGTATCGAAGCTTGCTTCATTTAGGGGAGGAACCGAAAACGATGACGTCTGAAGCCTCGCTGCCCGGCTGTACCACGTGACTGCTTCGGGAAGTGGCTCAGATTTGACAGCTTTAGAAACCCCACAGGCTCCATTCAAAATGTGGGTTGTTGTAGGCGAGTTGCGGTCAGTTGAGAGAGTGGATAGAGTTTTGATAGATAGTTTTCAGTTTCCCGCAGCACTATTCCAAAAAAAAAAAAAAAAACTAACTCGATATGCTTGCATGTTTATTTGACGTTAACACGCGTTTTTTTTGTTGTTGCTTTCTCGCGTGCATATAGTGAATGGCAGGGAAAAAACAAGCAAAAATACATGGATACTTTGAAGCGAGAAGCGACTTCACCGACGGCGTCGATGCAGACGCCCCCCCCCCCCGCTTGTTCTCCCCCCCCCCCCCCACCCGCTCCGCCGGTCATCCGCACAAAACTTGTTCTGGCCGCCAACTCACCACCTCGCCTAAGCAAATTCCTGCGGGAAACACTGAGTTTGGATAACAGAGTTTGGATAGCGGTTATTTAGTTTGAGACAGTTAGTTTGGTGTTTGGAGAGTTTAGGAGAGAGATAGATAGATAGGAGATTTAGGAGTGCGAGGACAAGATAGGAGTAGGATGGAGCCGGCGAGAAAGAGGAGGATTTCCCCTATGGAGAAATTGTTGTTTCTTAATAAAAATGCATGAAATCATCCAAGTTACACAAGCATTAGCCTATTCACTACCCCCTCCCTAGTTCCACAAGCACTTTCATTGTCCTCTGCCTGATTAAGCCCATGCCATTTTTCTAGAGTCACAGAAAAACATTATTACACAACATGTCATATCACATGACACTACTATTTTGGGAATAATTACACACAGAGAATACATTCAAACAATATTTTATTATACACATATGTGTATACATAATTTATGTAGACAAATTATTTCGTCCTACACCTTTCGTGAAGTCATTCCCAAGAGCCATAATAGACAAAAAATCAATGCATCACACGTGTTAAGATACAGCTGGCTGTGATTATACACCTGGCCAGTAGGTGGTGTCGTGTGCACATGAAGCTCCAAGAAATGAACCCTTTCTCGAACCAGTTGGCTCAAGTGGTTCAATGCCTCATGAGGCTTCATCTCACCATCACTAAATAAATAAAATGAAAAACTTACAACTTAGCCAAAAGGTAAACAGAGGTAGCTTGGCATGAACACAGCAGATGACGTGAATGACGTAACATGGCCGCAGAATAGTCCAGCAAGGAGCAAACGAGAATTGGGAGTTTAAATACCAGGTGAAACAGGTGGGAGACATGAGTGTGATGAGAAGGCATCGGGTGAACTGGATAAGCTTAATTGAATGGTGGCTATGGCTGAGGTGGAAAGACTGAAAAAAAAGTTACAAAGACATAACCTAACCAAGAACACAAAAACAAAACTCTAAGAGAGAACAAACACAAAAATAAAGTAGAACACTAAAAGTAAAGAAATTCATTAACAAGGAAAAACATCCAACAAACATAAACAGAGAAGTGAAATGCTGATATGGCAAAACCCAAACAGCCTAAAACAATAACAGAATCTGGCAAGGCCTATGGAACATAATAAATGAGAAGACAAACATGAATCCAAATGAAAACCAGAAAAAAAAGTCATGACACACACAGCCTAAATGACAAAATACCTTATTTTGTCATTTAGGCTGTCATTTAGAAAATCACCTAATCCTGTCTCCGTATGGAGGGTTCCGCAGATGCACAGGAATATGAGCAGAGCTGGAGAGGTGAGTGTGAGAAAGACAGCCTGCACACCTGACTCAGGTACACCAGCTCTGTTCCAGCAAATTGTGTGAAGCTGACCCAAAAGTATGACCCAAAAAAGGCAATTCTACCTGAAAATAAGAAAATGGATGTAAACATCGGAGTTTAAAGAGAAACAAAATATCGTTATTCTGCTCTTTAACAACTAGAAACAATATGGAAATGGTTACATGCATTTTATATGACGCGTGTAAATATATGGTTTGAACTGCTCTGAATTCAGCGCATTTCTGAATATCAAGATCTGGGTTGGAGCTTGCTGATGCATGCTTATTTTGCATTTAATTTTCTTTCTCAAACATTTACTCCACATATGGCAGAGGGTAACTGACAGCGTTGACCTACACAGCATCTGCATGCATTTTCTTTTTCGCTGAGAGGTACTCAGTGTAACATCATGAAATGCCTAATATCATTTAAAACAAAGGTGTTTCTCACATGCCATGTGAGAAACACATAACAGAAAGAGCACAGAGAGCAAGGCAAGAGAAGACGTTGGGTCTCATAGCAATCTAACCAAAGTGCTTCAGTGTCTAAATAAAGGAATTACAATTCTAGCATCAGCACACTTGTCATGTAGCTGTATAATTGGCAGGCAGACAGATGGGCTTTGTGTGACACTGTTGTCTTCATTAGCACACCTAACTCATATTGGTTTGATAGCAGCCAAGAACGGTGATGGCGATCCGTGCGCAGGTCTCCAGTTTTATGACCGCACAGCAGATGAAATCCAATTAAAGTGGAGGAATCAAATTAAGCAGGCTGCATCTGGATATGCTAATTCCTGACTGGTTTGCTGCTCAATCTAATTCCCTCCCAAGGGTAATTTTTTGACAAGTGTGCAGCATGTGACAGTGGACTTCAGCAGCAGCCCGTCATGGATGTGTAATTTGGCAGAGCGTTTCATTTTTATTGGCTAAATTTCAATTAAATACAAGTACAACCTGTTTTTGATAATTGACGTACGGAAATGGCAGCTCTGCGTAGAGCTGAGTGTTGTCTGACATGTGGCAGTTTATGTGCATCTGCAGCCATGCATGAGGGAACCTTTTCACATGCTTATCTGCATGCCAGAGGCTGATCTGTTGTTAGCATGGTTGCCTTGCAGCAAGAAGGTCCTGGTTTCAAATCCCAGCCTGGGGTCTTTCTACATGGAGTCTGCATGTTCTCCCCATGTATCTGTGGGTTCTTTCTCTGGCATCTGCTCACTATCCAAAAAGTAAGGAGGTTAGGCTTATTTGAGTGAGTGTGTATGTGTGTTCTTGTTCTTGCAGCTGGGCGAGACAATGTGTTGCTCACTTTACTGGTAAAGTAAGGACTTTGATATAAAGTGAGGACCTTTTTTTGGTCCTCACTTTTTTCTGGGCTAGGGGTTAGGGTGGGTTTAGGACTAAGGTGTCAATTAGGGTTAGGGTGAGTTTAGTATCATGATGACATCCCCCTAAATCAGTCGTTTGACCGAAAAAGTTTGGTGTAGGGAGTCAAAGGCAAGGCACGGGCCAACGCTTGTCACTCAAGAGCCCAACTCCTTGTGTCTACCCAGGTAGAAATAGTATGAAATCGTACCTGCGTTCCTCTCCCGTTTGGGAGGGGGTGCCATTGAGAAAGAAAAATGTTTATTAGAAATGGTCAGAACGAAGTATCAATATTTATTAAATACCTTTATTCCAGTGAGAATTGACTTTGGAAAGGTTTATTTTTTATAAAATAAAGACTGAAGTATCAATATTCATTATATACCTTTATTCCAGTGAGGATTGACTTTGGAAAGGAGTTTATTTTGATAAATATTAGCCTTATTGACTAAATACCTCTATTCCAGTGAGAATTAACTTTGGAAAGGATTATTTTTATAAAATAAGGACAGAAGTATCAATATTCCTTATATACCTTTATTCCAGTGAGGATTAACTTTGGAAAGGAGTTTAGTAAAGGTCCGATTGGGGACATGGTTAGGTTTAGGGTTATGGTTATGTTTAGGGCTATAATTAAGGGTTATAATTAAGGTTATGGTTAGGGTGGGTTTAGATTGAGGTTATGTATAAACCTGTAAAGGATAGGTTAGGTGTAGGGTGAGGGTTAAGCCATAGACAGGCTTGAAAATGAATGGAAGTCAAGGCACGGTCCTCACTTTGTACTTTAAACAGGGATGTGTGTTGATGATTGTTTTTGCCTGTCCATCTCTGTGATGGACTGGTGTCATGTCCAGGGTATACCCTGCCTCTCACCCAGCCGCTTTCACCCTCCTAACCCCCCACCCCTCCCTCACAAGCTGCAGACAGTGTGTCACTACACTACCAGACCCATACGCTGTACGGCTGACAGGGTAAAGGTATAAATACTTCACTCTACCTTTGATGTTTCATGATTTGTAAAATTTGGATGTAAATCACAGTATGTGATGGAATTCCGTCAGGTGCTTGGGGACAAACGGCGTGGCAGGCAGGTGGGGGTGGTCTGTTGAGATCCAGCTTGTTCACCAGTGTTCTTGAATAGACCTCTGAGGTCTTCACAGAACATGTGGATTTATGCTGAGATTAAATTGCACAAATCTGGACTATATTAAAGGTATAATGAACGTTTTTTATAAAAATGTAGGTCAGGAGCGGCCAAGGTCATTTTTGAATTACCGCGCCTGTGCAAAACCATCTTATCTAGTCTTCTGCTCCTCAGGGGGATCGCGTAAAAGAAAGAACTTCCCAAATCCAGTCTGGTCTTATTTCTTTCTACTGAGGCCTTCCTCTTCCTCATATAAACTTATAAGACAGTTTATATCTTGTGACTCTCAGCCATTTACAAAGTATGCAGTGAGAGCAGCCGAGCTACAATGAATGGCTGAAACCAAAGCTAACTGGATATATAACCACTAGAAGTGTGCATGCGCAGCAAGGGGAAACTAACAAGGAAAGAGCACACGCATTGGTGTTAAGTGAGTGCGTCACAATGATTGGCAAGTGGGACAGCCAATAGATGAGGTGATATCCCCTGGAACTCGAAGCCAAACAAAGATCGTCCTCTATACCTTTAATAAATAAGATGGCTTCTAAATACGGTGGGTTACACTGGATGTTATTTAGGAGCTTTAGATCAAAAGGAACTGAAGACACCACACTTTGAATTTTTAGTTTTACTTGTGGAAATGCTTGGGACCCAAACATAATTTTCTTTACTTTCTGCTACAAAGTCATGCTTTATTGTTGTAATGATCTATCTCTTGACATTTCAGTGATATGAAATGAAGTTTGAGGTTGTAAAAAAAAAGATTCAAGGGATGTGAATAATTTTGGAAGGCACTGTATCACGATGGCCAATCTTTTCAAATGGAAAATAAACATTGTAGATATAATGCAACACAAAAACAGCAGCCCCAGACATGCTTTAATACTTTTCTTCCATCTAAAGCTAGTAAAACGTAAAATAATTACCCACCCAAAGGGCAGCTTGGCCAGCCTGAGGTTTGCTGTAGACCTCAGAGATATACAGAGAACAACAGGCCATAGCAGAGTGAAATATTAATGCTTTCTCTGTTGGTCACTGGCTTTACAAGGTCATCTTTTCCCTTTTCATTGTTGGAAAGCAGCCTGACAGCAGAGGCAATTGAAACTGAAGAGATTTCCAGCTTGTCCTCACTCAAATTAAACCGAGGAAGCCATGACTCTTTGTTGCCTGACCTCGGTGCACATTGTTACTTGCAAGGATGGAGGAAGGGAGTAGCACAGAGGGAGGGAGGTAGAGGAGAGCTTTTTCTTCATTTATTTAGCTCTTAATGCTTACAGCATGGCTGTTACACTGGGCTGTTGCGAGGACGTGTGTCAGTCCTTGTGTTTGTGGCGTTCAGTGCATTGGAGTGTTTTATGTGAGCAGTCGCCCTCATTTTGAAGGACAGACACGATCAATAGAAGCAATCAATGTTGCATGAAGGCTGGATGGAAGACAGGTCTTCAGGTTCCCCTATTTTTACCAGCTGCAGTAAACAGTCTCAGAAAAACAGATGTGTACAGGCTATACTACATATCCCAGGATTCCAAGCAGCTCATCTGTACAAACGCTGCTTTTCATTCTCATCAACAGCAGCTCAATTTTCTGAGAATTTCTTTGATCTCCATCAGCATCTTAGTGCAAGCAGTTCTTTTCATTTTACAAGCCTGCACCTAGAACCATAACCTCAAACCAACGACTGGTTACAACGCAGCACATTTGTGCTGTAATCACGGTTCTCTTATCTAGACATTTCCATCTGTTCCTGTCTGCTCCTAAACCCAAATACAGTTTTTGCTCAAAAACTGCAGATGCAGATTCCTGTTCAGAACTCTCCACCCTGCCATAAATCTTTGTCAACCATCGTCTGTCGTACCTCTATCTGCACCCTCTAAAAAGTTTCTTTGTTTAGTTTTTTTTTACAGAAATGTCTATGCCTTCCTCTGCAATCTGAGATACATCTACCTCAGCTTCATGCAGTTGTGACCTCCTCTCTTCCTCCTTGACAGCACTCCTTCAGGTCTTTTTAAGAATTTTTTTCACACGATCAGGCCCTGTAGTGTTAATGCGATGAACTTCTCCCTGACGTTTGGTTGTGTTGCAGTCGCCTTCAAACATGCTGTAGTACAACCTCTCCTCAAATGACCAACCTTGATTGCTCTGTTCTTTCTATTTTCAGGATCATTTAAAAGCTACCTTTTCTATCAAGAGTGATAGAAGAGGTAACCAGGTAAACAGTTGCAGTCTTTTCTGGATTTAAATGGTATTGGAGTAAACTTTGGTGTGGAATTCAATCCCGCTGCAGCATAGAGACAGCTCTCTTGAGAGTTTTTAATGATTTGCAGAGCAAAAAGTCAGCCGTTACCAGCTAACTCTAGAAAACCAGTTGTCCTCATGTTCTTGGGCCTGTCTTCTGCTTCAATATGTGGAGCACAACATCTGCATTTCCTCTTGTGTCCCGTGTCAGAGTAAAAGGTACAGTCTTGAATTGGATCAAGTCATACCTGAGTGATATGACCTTTTCAGGACATTTAGAAAACATTCTGTTTTTTTAAGTTGTGGGGTACCTGAAGGCTCTTATTTCAAAATGTTCCCTCTTTTTTATATATACTTCCTTTGAGATCTGTTTTTTAAAAGCATTTTTTTAACATTGTTTTTCTCTAGTTCAGGCTTGTTTGGTCTGTTTAATAAGAACCGTAATGTTATTATGCTACTGCAACAAAGACTGTTCATCATTTTAATACTCTATGTACCTTGGCTTTTACTTCTAATGTGCTCATTGTCTTACTATTTTACTGCTTGCTTTAATTTGTTGTTTTATTCTACTCTTTATTTGAAAGTTTACACTACCGGTGATTTTATACTTTGTGGACCACTTTGGTCAACTGTTGTTGTTTTTCAGAGGGATTTAGAAATGACTTTAAGTCTAATGAAGGGCAATTGGGTGCTAAACCTAAAGAACTACTTTTAGCTGACATTCCTACACATCTTTTGCATTTGCAATCCAACTTTTGTCGTTGCTTTTACATGAACAAATTCTCTACTTGGCAGTTGGCTACATTGGCTGTGAGTATGTAATGCTGATGTGCGCTCTTCATTGCACCACCAGCAAAATCGCACTTCGTGTTCATCAGTGTGTTTTAAGAATTTCTGCAAAACAGCCGCTTTAGATGGCAAGAAATGCATTTTATTTTGCTCCCTGGGCATGTTATCCTCTGATAAAACTGATCCATTTTATTTATTTTTCTGACCAGCTGTCAAACTTTTCTATCTTTTATATGTACATCTTAAACCTGTATAGATTGTGGATCAACTTTCTGCATGCAAATAGGTTATTAACAGCAGGGCAATAACAATCAAAGATGAGAAAACATATCTGCACATGTCTTCTACAAGTTAAGATGTTTTAAACTGTTTGTTTGTCCCTTAAAGGCTTGAATAAAAAGACACATAATTCTGTTTGTGAGTCTAAATTATGTGGAGGCACCGTTGTGCTTCAGTATTAACTATTCACTAGCAGCATGTAAGCACTGCTGTTCACTGCAATATTCAGTCAGATCAACAAATAAAAGAGAAATCTATCTTCAAAAAACTTTGCACTGCAAAATAAATAAACAAAAATCTAAATCAATCAAGTTTTAAGTGTCATTTTTTGGCTCTACTCACTTGTCTGCCTTTCAGCTTTCCTGCAGCGTGTTTCTGCATGCATGAATGGAGGAGCAAATTGAGTTAGCTTTGGTAAATTGAATCATTTGAAGACAAACACTTGTGAAAACCAAGCTTTCAGCATCAGATGACATGACAACTACGAGGGTATTTCAAGTTCCCAATCAGGACTGTTCTCTTCTGCTTCTAGATGCTCCTAATGTGATCATATGAAGAAACGACACTGAGAAGCTCAATTTGACTCCCACATAATTAACACTTTTTTCACTGCCCCTGCCTTGAAGACTCAGAAGTGTTTCAGGGCAATGTGCCCAAGCAATTTTAGGCAGACATGAGCGGAGGCGGTGAGGGAAGGAGCATTTTCAGACAGCTCGCTGATGCTGAAGAACAGCGTTTAGCAAGGCTATATTAGATATGGCTGGCGTGTACAGGCTGTGTGAAAATGGGCCATTTGATGAGCTCTGAGCCACTGTCGTTTCCCTGAACAAGCTCCACATCCAGCTTGTCCTGGAATGTCCTAAATTACTTTTTTGGTCATTTGTTTGTATTACATCTGCCAAATCATGTGAATTCTGTCCCTGCTTATGTTTTTGAGTAATATTCTGAGAACCTGCATAAATCGATTTTGTGACACGGGTTGAAATGACCGTTTTGATGCTGGTTCTTCATGATAGTGGAAGCTAATTCACTGTGAACCCACTGACACGGTTCCTCAGGGCATCTGGATTTTCTGTATAGTTCTAAAATTGTCTGCATGCAGAGTTGGGACTTATAGAGCTGGGTTCACATTGGATTTAAGGCCTCTGGTGAATCACTGGAAGAAGAATGACAGCCTTGCCAATTTCAATAGAATTTCAGTCATATGGTTCCAAGATTATGTTAAGGTGAAGAAAAACACTCAGTTATTGCCCGGTTGAAATGCTAATCTAACTAAATGACAGCTTTACACAGTTACAAACTTGACCAAATTCTCCCAAGCAGAGAACAATTTTCCATAAGCTAAGGAGGTGCTATGGAACAGGTAAATGGTGCGAAACAAGTGTGAAAGAGTGTTTCATTTCCATGCAGATATATACTGGTTCATGTTTTTATGCATTGTTGGAATATAAAACAAGCAAAATATGTTGAACAAAATATGCACCATGTACCTTTTAGCCACTAGACCTGTATTTCCAGGTTTAGTGCCGTTGAAGGCCACTGGCAACACTACACTGTCACAAAACTAAACCCTTCGTGTTTTGGAATCTGATAGCAGACTAGTTTGGACCAGCAGATTGAGAAGTCATGGAGTTACTGGTAAAGACAAGGTTACATTCACCTAGATTAAATCTTAAATCAGAGAACACAAAATATGTCTGATCAGGTAAGCGTTGTATCTGTTTTGTTGTTAACCTAGAATGGGTCATGTGACCTAGAGCCGGGCTCTTGGTCATATGACCCATTCAGCAACAGAGCCCACCCTCTCAAGTTACATAAAGGCCAGTTTTTGAGAAAAGCAGCAAACATAGAACATCGACACGCGCCAAATCCTGTATATTGACCTGAAAAATAATTTGATATATCTAGTTTTAAGATAATACTTGGGTCAAAACATACACAGTACTGCTTTAAATTGTATCGTTTAGTTGTTTATGCCTATGTATATTTTTTCCAAATGTATTTTGTGCTCGCTAGATATTTGTTATTTGGTATGATAATGCTATACTCTGTAACTTTGCATCTTTTTTTGTGGTTGTCATTACTGATATCACTTTCATAATTTTATTATTATTTTTATTTAAACACTTCATTTATACACCTTCATTTGATAAACACACTTTCTTTGTCAACTTTCTTCATGAATATTAATACCACAGTTGATTTGTCCAACTGTCCCAAGATCTGCTAATGTTTTTTTGCGTGTTTTTTAACGACAGGCTACTGACTTGTTGTTGTTTCTGCACATACACTGAACTTCTTCCCCCCCCCCCCCGAACCAATAGAAGGTTCAAGGCAGAACATCCATTTCCCTTTCATTTAAGGTGTTCTGCTGCATTGTTCAAGCAACGCAGTTTAAACTGGAAGCCTAATGTGTCTAACGACTGCTATAATCAGGTTTTCCACCTGAAGCTTTGCAGTGTGATGCTCTTCCATTTAATTTCTTTGCCCACATGCTGTAGCCCTGTATACTTTAGTAACACTGATTGTTTTAACATTCGTTTTAGATGTTTTAGTTGAACTGAACGATGTAGCTGGTGAGCACCATCATCCATAATCAGTGCAGGAAGTAATGCGTCTGTGCTTCCGTCTGTGGGGGTTGTGTTCGGTCCTGCTTGGTGAACGACACAGCTGAATGTTGTTTTGGGAAATATCTGGTGGGAATAGCCATTCAAGGGGGAAACAATTGGTAAGTGAAGGTGCTGAAAAAACAATGATGGCACATTTTAATGAAATCTCTGGTTTGGTGAAACGCTCAGGGGATGATTGGAATCAAATCACCCTCAGCCTTCGTTTCCTCCCATATCAGTCCAAGTAGAGCAACATACTCCCTTCAGTTTCCTGTTTCCGTTTTTCTACAATTCACGTGTGTTCTTGTCTTGCTCAGGAGTTCATTTCTGTCTCTCTCCTCACATGCGTACATCCCTTTCTTGTTTACTCTTCATGTCAGTCTTTAAAAGAACAAGTCAAACTGCCACTTTGTCTTGCACTTAGCTTTTTCTTACTTGCTTCATTCCTCTTCGACGCTTCGGGTCCAGCTAGGCAGATTAGGGAGACTCCTCTGTGATCAATGGACCACGCTTTTCCCTCAGAAGCATGAGACATGGGAGCCCCAAGTGTTGATATGCGTGTGTCTACATGCAACACATAATGTAGAGAAAGGAGGTAAAGAGTTATGTATGTGCTTTCCACACGCATATTTTGAGTATAATGTTTATACTTCTAGAAACTTCATATCTAGAGACTGAAGTTTCTAGAAGTATAAACATTATTATTTCCCAATTAGCATTCTAACAGAAGAATATGTTTGGATCTGAACCTTTCCACTGTGGATATGGTTGCATGTTTAGGCTTGTCGTCCCGCTAGGAAGTATATTAATCTCAATCTCAAGTCTTTTGCACCTCTAACAGGTTTTCTTCAAGGATTAATGATGGACGGTCATCCCTGCCTTAATCAGCTCCTTACAGTTTCTGTACCTGCGTAGGAATTGGATCACCACAGCATGATGCTGCCACTATCATGGGTCCCCATGGAGACAGTACGTTTATAAACTGATGTGAAGTGTTGCTTCTATACACAGAGGACCTGATCTTCAAAGATTCAAAATAAGAAGCGCTAAATTAAGTGATCAAAAAAAAAAGTGCCTGCAATAAATGTGCATGTTGCGAGTGATCTGCTAAGAATGCGTGCGCAATGAATAAGACATGTAAAACCAATTTGGTCCACCCCATTCAAAACGCATGTGGGTAACAGAGAGAGATGGAGCTACCTTAATGTTAGTGGCTTTAACATGAAAAATTGTTGAAATGTTGAAAGGGTGTTGAACGCATCTGCAAAGAACTGTATTTTACTACGTAGAAATAGTTTTATTTTAAAGGATACAATATTTTTACCTATACTATATAAACTACTGGTTTGGTATCCATAATGCAAGTTTGAGCAGCATGGTGCTACATCAACATTTATTATTTAGCAAACATGACATTGTGAGAGCACTCAGG
The DNA here is from genome assembly GCA_037039145.1 of Fundulus diaphanus. Taxonomy (NCBI): domain Eukaryota; kingdom Metazoa; phylum Chordata; class Actinopteri; order Cyprinodontiformes; family Fundulidae; genus Fundulus; species Fundulus diaphanus. The sequence continues at coordinate 9,217,665 of CM073136.1, forward strand.
AGAGAAACAACATGATTCTAGTGCAGCCATAAAGTCAAAATGGGATAATTTAAAGTTGCCGTGAATTCTACTAATACAGACAGTATTTCGTACCACTGGGTTTTTTGTTGCTTTAAATAACTCTTCGCTCCCATAAACAACGCTTTCCACTCTCACTGAATCCATAATTAACAATAGAGTTTTGCTAATTTCCCGTTTTACAGCTGATGAGAGACAGATTCTGCCTCCAGGTCACGGCAGAGGCAAAAACATTAAAATTTAATTGTGGTCATGCACAAATTTAAAAGGAGCAGTGTGGGGAATTAAGCAGACATCGAAAAAGCATAAAAGGGAGCCTCTTTCTAATGAGTACGGAGAGAATGATGTGAATGCATTTACGTGCCACTGATGTGAAAGCAGAGAGCCCAGGGCCACGGAGGACCATCTGGGATTCCAAATTTGACAGTTACAGTCGGCACCGGGGCAACAGACCTCTTCCCTCTGTCGCTCTTCAAAAATGTAATATGCTGTGTGTGGCTCCTGTCATCACTTTAAATAGAAATCTTTCAGAATGTTACTCGAAAAAAAAAACAACCAATTAAAATAACAACAATCAGTAAACACAAGCAGAATCCAATTTATCCTGGAAGTCTGCTGCAGGTACAGGGATTCATTATGCTGCAGATTGGTGCTGCGTTTGCACAGCATAACAGACAAACAAAGATGCAAAAAAATAGCCAATGTGTACAGACTCCAGAGAGTGCCAGTCCCAAATGACTTATTAGCAACTCCAGGGGTAGAATAAATTTAGCCTCCTCAATTAGAAAGGAAGCTGGGATGTATATTTTGTTACTAAACACAAAACCTTACAAGGAGACCTGTGTATGTCTCACATAATGGTGCTTTTAGGCTGTCGTTTCTTTGCATTCCGGCCTTCTGGTTGGTGAGTTTGTCTCTTCAAACACACGTGGCAGCAAAGCAATTAATGAAACATTAAAACATGTTTCCTTATCATGTAATCCAGGGATTATCTCAGCATTTGAGAACCCATCGTTTGCCAAAATAATGGCAAATATAATCTGCATTTACCCTGAGCCACTTGTGTACTCCGCCTTCGTGCGAATGTGTACTGTTACCTCTGTGCCCTGGTGGCTTTAGGCTGATTACAACAGTGCCAGAGGGGAATACACCATTGTTCATGTTATTTATGAGCCTCATTTAATTGGGCTGAGAGCAGCGAGGCTTTGCAGCCTGCTTCTTCCCATTTAAGCGCAGCACTGCAGACTATGGGGAGAGTGAGGCAAAAGGTAGCAAACTTTATCTCAATGTGTTGAAGGGGGATTAGGTCCACAGTGTGATAGGTCATGAAGAGCAGCCAACTGCAACAGATCCCACCCATCCTTCAGCTTTGCATCTTTGTTTATTTGGTTGGTGGGCAGGAAATCGTGTGCTCATTTCATTGGCTTGATAATTGAATGTGCTGATGTCTCTGTTGAAAACAGCCCAGCACAAGGCCTTTTGCTTTGGCTATGTGTTCTGAATCAATAGCAATGAATGAACACAGTATCTCATTTAATTCAGACATTCTATTAGATTCTTTTCATGTTCAAACCACTTCTGTGAAGACAGAGGAAATTAGTCCTGGAAAGCTTCTACAGTCAGTGGGTTGAATTATATCAACAATTAGATAATTTAATGCCCTACGATGGACTGGCAGCCTGCCCTGGGTCGTGTAATAGTTTGCTGGAATTTTGTCCCATTCCTCATGACAGAACTGGTATAAGTGGGTGAGGATTGTAGGCCGCCTCTGCAGCTCTGCACACTAATTTTCTTTAATTTAACACTTATTTTCTTTAATTGTTGGAGTTCAACCAGCTATGGGCCCAGTGTTTCTGTTATGTGAGGCAAGTAGCCGGTAGCCCAGCTAACAGAATTGTTTCATGCGGGCGGGCTTATGAGCCTGCATCAGCCCCTTGGGGAATAAAATCAGACTGTAAGTTTAAAGACACTGAAATGTGAGACTTTTACAGGCATCAAGGTACTGCCCATTACAGCAGGGGGTGCCAACATTGCTATGTACCAAGCTATCTCGGATTTATGCCTGTGGATCCTCGAGGAGAGAGGAATTCTACACTGGGGAGACAAGCCACCCATGTGGGCCACATGGGGTTCGGAGACTCACAAGCATCTGCAGGGTCAACCAAGCTGACTTTTGCAGGAGAAAAGTTCATATGAAAATCACCCCTTCAAGCTGTTACAGGAAAGCTTAGACAAGGTTGTCTGGAGCGGTTTCCTGCGACAGATCGAGCTGAGTGCGCTGCAGGCCCTCACAAGAAGCATTTATGCCAGGGAGGCCATGCGGAGGTCCCCATGATCACAACCTGGGTGCAGACCGCTGGAGCCCGGTTCACAAACGATAACCTTTTCCCCCCTGAGTCACCCGGTTCGTCACCCCTGCCCGAAGAACCAGTTTCACCCTTGAGTAATTCACTGCAACTGGACGCCTCGTCACCACAACCAGACAAAGACAGAGGTTTGACAGAGAGAAGTTATAGGGGGAGTCGCAGCAGATTAATCATTTAAAAAGGTTTACTTAATGTATTTTCACTATGTTTTAAAGCTTGACCGAGCTAACAGGCATAGCTTTCGCTAGTGTTCTTGAAACAAAGCTTTGCTGACGTGTTTGGGTGTGATTTAGTTATAACAAACTCTATTTCCATAAGGGTTTTATACACTGATGGGACATTAATGTTTGTGTTGTCCAGTCCGCTCATTACAACCAAATAGAGCTTAAAAGGCTTTTTAAAATGGCACCGAATGTCCGCTAGCATAGCTCTATTAGCCTCCAGGATCACTATCTGCTAATACCCTAGTTAAACATAATTACGGTTCATTTTAAACATATTCGATAGTGCTACAAGCATTATTGATTTAATGGTGTTTTGTGTAACTTTAAGATTAACTACTCAAGCTAATGTAAACCATGGCCACAGGAAGTGCCCAGACATGTCATTTCCCGTCAATGGTCCGCTACAGCACCCTCAAGCTTCCTAAGCTACCAATTCAAGTCTTTATTATTTCCCTGAGAAATAATCACATTAATATAAATCAAGTGTCCTAAACGTTATTAATTTCTACTGAGCAAATCATTCTTTAAAATGTTATTTCCTTGAAAATTATTTAATATATCTCATATTTGCATTGCAAATGTTTGAAACATATCAAATGTTGTTCTAAATGAGACAAGGTAATTTAACCTCATTCCACATTCTTTAAGATGTACTTTGGTTATCTAACTTAGACCTGGAGTGAACCTGGATGTACATTTTTTTCTGTTAATAAATTCTTGAACTTAAAGAGAAGTTGTCACTTGTATATTCTGTATGTGTGCAGAGTAGGCTGTTGGGGCGACAGTGGTGCAGGAGTTGTGTCCTCGGGCAAGACACTTCACCTGAATTGCCTGCTGGCGGTAGTTAGAGGGCCCGGTGGCATCAATGTATGGCAGCCTCGTCTCTGTCAGTTTGCCCCAGGGCAGCTGTGGCTCACCACCATCAGGGTGTGAATGTGTGTGTGTGTGTGTGTGTGTGTGTGTGTGTGTGTGTGTGTGTGTGTGTGTGTGTGTGTGTGTGTGTGTGTGTGTGTGTGTGTGTGTGTGTGTATGGATGAATGACTGATTGTAGTGTAAAGTGCTTTAGGGTCGTCGGATTAGTTAAAAAGCTATAGAAGTACAAGCCATTTACCATTTAAAAGAATGCCAGTGCCCAACCTTTCAACTATTGTTGGGCTGATATTCACCAGACAATACCTAACAGACCGAGAGTTATTTATTGAACATTAAATAACGTAAAGCCGTGCGCAATGGCACAATACTGATTAGATTTCATAATAACTGTGAAGTTACGCCATTAAGGAGGAGATCACTTGGTGCAGCTGCAGAACGAATGGCTGATACTGCACCTCTTGCTGTTCAGACCTGCTATGGAAAGAAAACAGACTCAATATGGGCGTGCATCTGTAAAAACAGATTTGCAAGCTGTGTAAACCTTTGTGTGTGTGTGTGTATGTGTATATATATATATATATATATATATATATATATATATATATATATATATATATATATATATATATATATATATATATATATACACACATATTGTCATGGTTTTTAGGTGTTTGGCCCACATGCAGAACACAGACGGGAGACAAAAGCAGTTTAAGATGTATTTTTTGGCTCAAGGGTACACAATGAAGTAATGCTCACTGAGTGAGCCGCCAGCTATGATCGAGACATCGGGATACGAGACACTGTGGAAAGAAAGGAACAGTTTAAACTAAGGCTGGTACGGGAATCTAAATGTGTGATGCTGCGCTTACCAACAGGTATGAGCAACCTATCCGGGGGGAGCGGAGTGGAAGACGGATTCTTTCTCTTGGTGGAACTGAGAGACTGAGTGACAGGAATACTAGCAGGTGGAATGGAGGCGGGGTGCCCGAGCAGCACCACAGCGAAGGCAGAAAGCAGAGAGCAGCCGAAGGAACCAGGGTGAATCCAGGAAGGGGGGTTCTCTTGTACGTCTTGGTAATAGCCAAGGGGGCTCGAGGGGAACGCCAGAGCAAAAATCTGAGCACAGGGATTCAGGAGCATGGTTGAGCTTTAGCGGAGAAGTTGGTAAGTAATCCAAAACACAGAGCGAACTACGAGGAGACAGGAAACATGAGTTAGAACCGAGAACAAGAACATGAATCATGCAAGAACAAGGAACTGTCGAGAGACAGTGGCCACTAAGCGTACCACAACGGTTTGCCACAGCGGACATTCGACTGAGTTTTTACAATTAAAATCACAGACAATTCATATAGCAGATCAACTTTTTTTTAATTTTACAGTTTTAAAATGATATAAAAATATTTTCCAAAAAAATGTATGTATGGCTATGTTTGTATGATGCTGAAAATGCTTTCTTCCCTCGAGACATTGAAGCATTTGGGTTAGCCCTAACTCTAATCCTCCCACACCTACCTCATTAAACCTGAAAAAGCAAAACCAGCAGTGTTAATACCTAACTTTAATATAGCTAAAAGTCTTGGAACGAGAGCAGAAAGTATTAAAAAAATTAATATGTGACTATCGCGGCTTCTCTAAATTGTCCTTAGGTGTGAGTGTGTGCGAGAATGGTGTTTGTCTTGTATGTCTCTGTGTTGCACTGCGACAGACTAGCGACCTGTCCAGGGTGTACCCTGCCTCTCGCCCAGTGAACGCTGGAGATAGGCATCAGCAACCCCCGCGACCCCATGAGTGATTAAGCGGGTCAGAAAATGGATGGATGGATGCGACTATCGCTATGGTGCAAAACACAGAGTGTGCACACAGGATGGGGAGCATCAAGTTTAACAGAAACAGAAAAATAAATAAAAAAAACTGAAAAATAGACAAAAAACTATCAAATACAAGCCTGGGGCCGTTGGATTTGTGCCCCATTGCTGTCTACTGAGAGCCTGTTGGGCATGCACACTGTGATTTCAGGTTGGTGGCCCACCCCAATATCAAGGAGCGTCAAGAGGATTTAGCCTTCTGAGCTTGTCAGTGTTCTGGCAGACTTAGATATATAGACACAAATGTTTATAGGTAAGGGAATCTGTCTTTTTTACAATATTAACTCTATAAAGAACAATCCTGTCCCACTGATTATTGTGAACATAGACCTCCACAACGACAGCAGGTGGGGCCAGAGAAAGCCATCACTTGGGATGGCCACATCCATCACAACAGCTGTCCTCTGCGGCTTATCAATAATCACAATTACCGTTTTGTCTGTTTGTATCTGAAAGTCCCTCTGGATCTTAGCTCTGTCATTCTCCCATTTTAACCTGGGGGTCTCCAGTTGGTATTCTGAACAGATGTTTCTGTACACTATACCAGCCATTGGGTTACGGCGTTCCATGTATTCCTTCCCTGCTGGATGGTTTCTGAGGCCTCTTTGCATAGCCTGCACCTGGGCTCTTGCCTGGTATGGTAGGTCTGGGCCTCCATTGCTCTGGTGCTCAGGGCCTGCTCCTGGCTGCCATGAACAGTCCAGCCCTCTCTAGCCATTGGTAGGATTTGGTCTAGCAAATCTAGTCTGTTTTCCTAAATATCAGCAAAACATCTAGAATGTTTCATCTTCAATGATGGCTCTGATGATTACCTTGTTCTCATTCTTACTTGTTGCAGGTATTTGGCTGTTGCTGCTTTCCTTGTGGCCTCTTCATGGTTGTCATTTGCTTGTGGCATTGGTATCCATGCTACTGTTCCACATTTGGTGGAGGTCTTGGTATCCATGCTACTGTTCCACAATTAATTCTCAGGGAACAGTTTCAGTTGTAGTTTCTTGTAATCAGTGTTTGTCTGCTTTTGCAGTTTAGGTTCTTAGCTGGTATGATGCCTGATATGGAGAGAGGTCAGCTTGTTCATACCTGAGAGGCTCTGTTTAGCTGGTTTATTCTTCCTCCACCTCTTCAGCCAGGTAGTCTTTGTTTGGTGCTTTCCAGGGTTTATTTCTGGGTCCCTTCTATTCCCCCCTATGTGGCTGTGTGTCTTGCTTGAATTGCTTGAATTGCAGAAATGTATCAGACAGAATTACCTGTAGGCTGGGTCTCTAGTGAAACTATCTATCTACTGGATCTCCAATGGATATTGGAACACTTAGTTACTACCTGTTTTGCTGTTAGCAGTCTTTCCATGTAACCTCACTGATGATTGCTGGAGTAGTAACAGTCCAACAGCCCTTCTTCTCAAGTCCATTGTCTTCATGCCCTGGTTCCTCAACACTTGACACAGGTATGGTTCTCTGTTTATTCTAAGGTAGCCTTAGTCTAGTGGTCTTGATTATGATGTTTTAAGCCCACTATATACATAAACCCTCTGTATACATATACACAAGCCCACTATATACATATGCCCCAGGAAACGAACCTCCGACCTCCGGTATGGAAGTCCAACGCTATCCAGCTGGCTATATGGCTCCCCGGTCTCCCGCATGACAGGCTGGGACAGAGAGGTGACAAAGGCATGAATTACAATATTATTATTATTGTGAAAAAGAATTGCGGTTGTTTTAACCAACTGTCTCAAATAATTGACGCTTGATCTCACAACTGAACTGACCTGAGTATCACATTTAAGCTCCTTACCCCCTTTAACTACAAGGTTAGTGATGGTCCAAGGGTTTCAGGTGAGCTACCAAAACCCATGACTCCAGTTTTACTTTCATTAAGTTTTAGAAAATGCATAACAGTGGAAAGTCAAATAATGTTATCTTTGTGTGGAACCAAATGGGAGCAAATAAAAAGAGAACAGAAGGGGGCTTACAATTGCGCCCTGTTGGATGCCACACGAGAAGCAGAGGAAGATACATGATTACGAAGGCTAACAAAGAAAGTTTGATTTGCCAAGTAAGATCTGAGCCAGTCTAGTGCCATGTGCCTAACGGCACATGATGATCCCCTGTATCAAATGCAGCTGTCAAATCTTAAAGTACCTAACTGAAGAACATTATGGACAACCCTGAGAATTCTCGTCATGAGACAGTAATACAACAACAGAGGATCTTCAGTCAGGGGCTTCTGCTGCAAGACTGACTGCTCACTATCATTATTATGTACAACAACTCTGAAGTGAAAGTCCAGTTGCCTTTGATTTAAGCCTGTTGTAGTTGTAAAATTGGAGTTTTGGCACCATTTAATGTTCCTTTGGAATTAATAAAGCACTTCTGAATTGCAGAAATGTATCAGACAGAATTACCATTAGTTGGCAATTTTTGATAAAGATCACATTAGGCCTTTGCATGGCCTCTGTTGTTTTATGCCATGTCCTAGCATGTGGGGATTACTATGTACAACATATATGACCTGAACATGCAAATCCCCTTCACAGTCCCACTGGTTCCATCATCAGCCCACTGTGACATCTATACAGTCATAATATTCTAATTCAATCAATTAGAATATTATTGAAAAGTCCATTTATTTCAGTAACTCAATTCACTAAGGCATGGTGTCATGGTTTTAAGGTGTTTGGCCCACATGCAGACACTGACGGAACACAGGAACAGTTTCTAAGATGTTTATTTAAGGCTCAAAGGAAAAAAAAACACGTTATGTGCAACAGGCGAGGTCAGAAGGTCAGAGCGGGGAAGACTGCGGGAAGAAAGAGGATAAATTAACACAAGTTGAACCAGGGGAAAAGTTCTCCAGAAGCTGCTCTGCTTACCGCTTGGTCGGGAGGACCTATCCGGGCGGGATGAGTGGAAAAGGAGTTCAGTGACCGTAACTCTCTGATGGAAGGAGATGGCTGAATGACGGGAGGGCTGACAGATGTTACACAGGCGGGGAGCCCGAGCAGCACCACTGCAGGCAGGAGGAGCAGCTGGAAAAACCAGAGTGAGTCCGGAAGAACCAGGGTGAATCCAGGAAGGGGGGTCTCTCACCCGGCTTGGTAAAACCAAGGGAGTAAGAGGGGAGATGCCAGAGCAAAATCTGAGCAGGCAGTGATTCAGGGAGGTGGTCTTCAATGCACGGAACCAACACAGGTGAACAAATCCAAAAATACGACGAACTGGAGAAGACAGGAGACAAAGTTAGATCCAAAACGGGGATTTCAAAAACTCACAGGTACAAAGTACGGGTGACAGGTCTTTGGCCTAGCTATAACACAACGAGGTAACACTCTGGCGTCTTCCAGCTGTCTGTGCACTCCTTTTAAGCCAGAGAAGACAATCCCAATGAACCGCAGGTGCGGGCCACGCCCATCTGTTTACTACAGCCACCTGTGGAGCAGAATTAGTAGAGCACGCAACCACAGAATCCTGACACATGGGAAGACAAGTTTATTTGTACAGCACTTTTCAGTAACAAGACAATTGAAAGTGCAGTACATGAACAGAACATAAGAAAAGAAAATATTTCAGAGGAAAGTACATAGCAGCACTTTTGCATAGGGATAATATGTAAATCACCCGCTCAGGCAGCCTTATTCACATTCGGTGTGAACACACCATAAGCTTTTGCAGTTTATTTGGCTGAACTGGGACATTTTGTCAAAATCTAAATTTCTATGAGAAACACACAGACTGATGATGATTCAAAGCCTTTATTTATGTTGTGCTTTTTTTCAGCTAATAAAAATAAATCTGATTATAGCATCTGACCAATAAAAAAAGCAAAATTTTTCATGCAGAAATGGGGGCTTACTGAAAGGTTGATTTAAAACTATCTTAAAGGTTGTTCTATTCAAAAGGTAGTTTTAATCTAACAGACAAGCTTCTTAGAAATGCATATTCAGGTTTATTGAATATATATTGGTATATTCTACACCACTAAGTCTAACTGTTTAAAATGTAATTTAAACCCCAAATTTATTTGCATGTGTGCATAATTATGTCCTATTCAGACCATTCCTTCAGGCTGCCTAACATGGTGCTTCAATGTTTTTGTGAAAGTGTATTTCATGGTTTAGACCATCAAAATTAATCCTCTGAACGTTTTCTCAATAACAAACACGTACAGCTACGGCTTTTGTCCCTCATTAATTCCCACTGAAGTTCGATCAATGTTGTACGACAGCTTCTATTTATACCTCAGCAGTACTATCGCAGTCCCTAACTCCCCTTACACTCCCTTGGTGTTGTTCCTTCCCTCCCTAACAACATTAAATTTTTTTATCTTCAGGCATCATTGGCACTGCTTTGCTCTCAGAATTAGATTTAAGAAGATTTCTTGGCTTTCAGTAAAACATGTGAGGTGCCCTTGCAGGAAACGCTGCTGATGCCACTTAAGCACGTTTTTCCTGGTAAGGGCTCCACTCAGCTCTATGAGCCAACAAACTTAGAGCCAGATACCAGTGACACTGTTGCTTTTTCCATGCAGAAAATTGTATGTGTCATTATGGGACAGAATATCATCAATTGGCAAGCAAATGTCTGCAAGTTTTTCTGATATTTTCTGAAGGGATACAAACTGGGATGACAGCCTGTTTGGACAATCAAGCTGCTGTCAACTACAAAAACTTTTAGTGGCTTCATCGGTTGTAACTTGATAAAGAAAGGAAATCAGTGCTTGCACTCTAAGATGTCCAATTCTGCTTTGAATTTGCTTACACAGCTTTGTTTTGGATATCAAAATGGAGGACAGCTCAAGAGACTCAGCTAGCCATTTCCTAATGAGCTGTTGGCGGATCAGCGCGGCTTCATCTGTCCAGAAAGGAAACACTGGCAGATAATTGGCCCGTTTCATAGCTGGGATGTTTTCGCCGGCTTGGGATTCTGTGCATTAACGAGCTGAGTTTCACAATACTGCAGGTCAGTTCAAATGATGACAAAATGACTGGAACTGATGATGCTCTCATAAAGCTAATGATGTTTGCCATTAGCAGGGAAAGCTCATGATGTCAATGTCCACTCTAACAGATTACAACAGGAGTTGGGCCGAGAACTCCAGATATATAGAACTACGTAAAGCCCTATAATTTGATGCATGTGTACTTTATTTCTGCCTTGATGGTGTTTGAAATCTTGGAAGTTTCAATGGGAGGCTTCTGTGGGTGTTCAAATGGAGTGACAATTCCATGGTTACTTTTACAGCCTCCTACAGTCAAGACAAATAGAAAAAAACTCTCTCTACTTCAGTATAGGATCTATACTAAAAGTGTATAGTACGCCCAAAAAATGCCATACAGCAAAAAAGAAAAAAAAAATCCAGACTTATAAATCCATGCACCCACACACCAGCAAGCAATTTCCCCTTTATAGATCACAGCTGCACCTGAACATTTGCGTACCAGATTTCTCCTCATGTTTTCCCTCTTCACGCCCACATTCTAACATAAATGGTCATATAATAACTCAGAAGCTGGAGACCAAATAATTCAGCCAAACAACAGCAATAGTTTAAAAGATTTATTGAAATACTGGTGTAGCAAGAAAGGGAACTGGAGCACACTCTGGAACCACTTTTCAGAATCACTGAATGAACGGTCCGCTTCAGGCAGGTCGAGTGTGGGGCAGAGACAGAACGGGAATCGGTAGTCCAGGCTTGGGTCATACACAATAAGGCAAGCAACAGGCTGAGGTTTCTAAAAGGCAGAGGCAGATAGGCTGGTTCAGGTTTTCAATGTCCAGAAACAAAAGCCAGCTGGAGAGTCCGACAGGGGCAAGGCAAACATGCAAAATTCACAAGGCTAGCACTGGTCAATCACAAGCAGGCAAACAAGGAACGCTGGGTAGTCTACTCACACGAAGGCTTTCAAGAATCTGGCAGCTACACGCTGGGAGAGGCGAGAATATATAGTGGGCTCAGCAGGTGCACCGATTTCACTAACCAGAGCTACTGCAGGTGTAGCTGTTCAGACCTGATTGCAGGAGCTGAGCTGAACAGGCAGAGGATGATGTCAAAGTCACTGAATCTAAGCAATAAATGCACATGCACAAACAGAATCATTACAGGCAAATGCAAAGCACATCATGAATGTTAATGTATATTTAAATGAGTCAGCTAATCATTGTTATTTTATGGTTAACTATGTCAACCATGGAGAAAAGAGTAAAGAAATGCAATTTCACAGAAAGGCCTTTATTAAATGTGTGAATAATAGGTAACAGCACAGGGGGCTGATATGTTGTCTTTGAGTCGGCAGGTGGCAAGGAGGCTGAGAGTGAGGGGCAATGGGCACCAAAGGTCCGGCTGTCCCCAGCACCAGTAGGCCCCAAGCATCTGGTGCATCTGGAATAGGACAGGTGCTGAAAAATGTTCTGCAAAATCATAGAGAAACAATTGATGAAAGAACTTAGAACAGTTTTGAGTCAATTGTGTGACGTTATATCAAATACATTAAAATAGTTGTTAAAAACCTTATCACTGTCCTAAACATCGGATGACATCCTCACGGAGCTGTGCTCCATGTTGAAATTCCTCTTGTTTAGGAGGGGGCTGTGAGTTGTCAGTCTGAGGAGGAAGGAGACCAGGAATAAGATGTATGCCATGCCACAGTCCCAGGTTGTGGAGCACACCACACACCTTGCACACCTTCCTCAGATGATAGAAACTTTGGACGCAACGTTTATAAATGAAACACGTGATTTTATCAGTCTCTCATCTGGTAACTGAAAATCTTAGGCCCACACATTATCGTGGTCTAGTAGGCATTTATTAATGCACACATCTCTTAAAGTCCTGCTTCCGAAATTCAATCAGGTAGAGGTCCAGACTTTGGCTTGAGATGAAAATTTATTTTTCAGCCATTTTGTTGTGGATTTGCTGATGGGGTCATTGTCCTGTTGATCACACCGTTTTTGTCCAATCTTTAGCTTCTGGACAGATGACTGCTAATTTGGCTCAAGACAAATATCTAGAGTTCATCCCTTCAGCAATTTAGTGATTCACAGACAAAGCTGCTGTGCATTATGGCCAAAAACCTTTACTTTGTTCCTAGAAATAAAATAGAAATGTCATTTAATGGCCCTCAGTGGGAAAATTCCGGAGGTCTTGCAGTACAAAAGACCTTGATCCAGAATTTCAGTGATTAATTTGAATGCAACTTTGAAAACCTAAGTCATTTAATTTTCTGTTTACAGAAAAGAGGCTTTTTCCTGGAAACTCTTCCAAAAACCCTTGAACTTCCAAAAACATTTGAACGCTTTTCCTCTCTCCCTTTCACACACATCTTAGTACTAAAACCCTACCCCCCAAAAAGTGAGGACCAAAAAAAAAACGAAAAGTATGTTCTCTCACACACACACACACACACACACACACACACACACACACACACACACACACACACACACACACACACACACACACACACACACACATACGTATATGACATTGTTGTTATCATGTTCTGTGACTTTAAGTCCTATAATTGAAACAGCAGGGTCATTTCTTTTATCATGACTATATTTTAGATCGGCTTTGTTTTAGTTCAGAACCAGAGACTGACAGCAAGTGTTTTAGTCAAGTGGCTCTGACATAACTCAGTGTGAAGCAGCAGGGAGATTTACAGTTTAATCTTCAAACTGGACACGGTGTTTCACACTCTCACTGGTTTGTGATATCTCCGTCTGTGATATTTCCATCTAAGTATTTTAAAATTTTGTTACTTGTTTTTGATTTTGCTATTGTTATATTCATATTTTTAATTAAAGGCTAATACAGAGGCATGGCATGTACTGACACTAGGCTCTTGTGACTTTGTTCTTTGTAATCAAACATTTGTCTTTAAGGGCTACAATGATCTGATTTTTTTTTACTTGAAATGATCCTGGCAGGCTTTTCTCATTTAAACATTTTCTTGTTGTTTTTTTTTTATGGTGTACTATTCTGAAAATAAACTAAAAGGTCTTTAGAAACTGTTTTTCCCAAAAGGATATTACAGGGCTTTTTTTGGTCTCTGTTGTGTTACATATTGATCAAATCCATGACTACTCATCAAACAGATCTGTCAGACACTATATCCATCCATCCATCCATCCATTTTCGAACTCGTCTATCCCTGCTGGGGTCGCGAGGGGTGCTGGTGCCTATCTCCAGCTGTCAATGGGCGAGAGGCGGAGTACACACTGGACAGGTCGCCAGTCTATCGCAGCCACTATATCCATAACCAACACTTTTCTTCTTGCACAATTATCAAAGTGTATATTTTTTCACCACAAAGTTCCAGCATATGAAGGATGTACAATAGTTACCAGCTCAAGACATCTAAATGTTTATATATCCCCATTTTATTGTAAGGATTACCACCCCCTGTCGGCGGTCCTCCCAGTCCTTTACTTTGGAGAAGCGGTCTTCTTTTATTGATGACCTCTTAAGTAAGAAAAGAGGCAGAAACTATATTTTAACACATTTAATCTGAACAAGCCAGAAGAATGGTACAGCTTCAGTGCTAGACTCTCATATTGATCATGATACAGGAAAATGTAAAATGAGGAACGAGAGCCCCTTACTCTCAGTTACATCAGCGTAAATGTAGATCAGCAAAGAAACGCCCCTGCAGGAGTGGTCCATTCCTCCTATGTTGGCTAAGGGAGACATGTGCCTGCTAGACTGTGAAAGAGCATTGGTTCCAAGGCTTATCCACATGTACACGCTGCCCCAAGATAACTGTCCATTTGTCTATGTATGCCACCCCTGTGACGTCCTCAATGTCAGTGAGTTATTTGTTGTTCTACCGTAACTGCTTTCAGCAGCTCTAGCATCTGTAATCTCATAATATCTAACATTATATTATGCTAAACTCTGGCAAGGGTAGAAAGCAAGTAAAATAAAATGTGCCAAACTCCAAAAATAAAAATGCTTGAAAAAAATGTATGCATGACATACTGTAAAATAGAAAAATTATTAGTGTGTGATTTAACAACTCCTGTGATATGTCCCATTTTACTAATGTTATGTCAGGATCCTAGGCTTTTAAGTTAATTAGCTAATCGGACTCACCTGTGTTGCATGTTGATTCCCCCCTGTATTTAAGTTCCGTGTGTTTGTTCCGCCGTTGTTGCGTCGTCCTGTTTTCAAGCTCCTGTTTTTGTGCTCCTGTTTGGTTCCCTTCTGTAAGTTTCTGCCATTAAAATACCCTTATTTCCACATGCGTCTGCCTTCGCCTCATTGCTGCTTTGGTCCTTCATCTCAAATCATGACTACGATGTGACCACAAAGAGGACAAGGCAACAGGTGTGAAGGTGATCAAATTTTTTGAGTACTTCCATCCGCAGGCGGAGAAGAACATGCGCCGCACGGATTTGGTGGAGGAGAGGCGATCGCCGTGGTGGGTGGGTGACTGACTAGAGTTACTGCAATCAGCTGTGATCAGCTGCACTTCCACCTTCAGTGGAACCCCGGAGTGAGCCACCTCCTTGAAGGTTTCTGGTATGATCCAAAATATTTTAGTGTTGTTGCATATTTAACACTAAAACAAGGACTTTTGTCTTTTCTGTAGTAAACTGGAGGAAAGCTGTGCCCCTCCATATATTGATAAAAGAATCACTTACTCAGTGACTATAGATGAGCCTGGTCATGGGGTGAAACAAAAATGTAAAATTGTATATCAAAGGAATAGACATGGTAAGAGGTGTTGTTGTAATGTAAAAATCTGCAAGATGAAATGTAGATAATGAAAACAAGTGGCCTAAGAATGGAGCCTTGAGGAACATTCACGTGACATTTGTTTGGTCAGATTTTTACCTAAGAAATGACAGAGTGAAGTCACAACCGCCAAAAATAATACAATGAAAAATCTAACACTACTTGGTCTTGAAATCATTATTATTGTCTTTAGATGTAAGAACTGTGTGACTATGAGTCAGACCACAGTAGTCTTGTGTAGGTCTATCATGTTTGACTCAGCCTGATGTGATTTTTGTTCCTTCTTCAAACATTTCCACAAACAAACACACCTGAACACAAAGCTGATTAGTTGTCAATATCCACTACTGACTTTAGAATACTTCTGTTAGTCTATAAATCCCTGAATGGCTTAGCACCTAAATACATCGCAGACTTGTTATCAGTGTATAAACCCTCCAGAGCACTAAGGTCATCTGGCTCCAGCCTACTCTGCATACCTAGAACACGAACCAAACACGGAGAAGCAGCCTTTAGTTCCTATGCTCCACTTATCTGGAACAAACTTCCAGAAAACTGTAAAAGTGCTGAAAGCCTGAGTTCCTTTAAATCGAGATTAAAAACACATTTGTTTAAAATTGCCTTTGAATGTTCAAGTTAAACTGTTTTAAAATGTTCAATGTTCAAGTTAAACTGTTTTAAAATTACTTTTTTTCCCCTACATTCTATCCCTACTTGCTTTTATTCCTATATTTTAATCATGTAAAGCACTTTGCATTGTCTCTGTACTGAATTGTGCTATATAAATAAATTTGCCTTGCCTTGCCTTGCCTTACTGTTATGCACATACTATTAGAGAAACACTGACTTGTGTTTGCTACAAATACATGAAGCAATACTCTTAAAATTATCTCCCATCTATCGTTGTTGCATGTGCAGTGGGTCAGATTTTCACAGTAAACTCCTACTGTTGGATTCACATTCAATGCTAGAGAGAAAACAAGAATTCTCAGCACTCATCTCAGATGAGATCAACAGCAGAAGCTAAAATACACTGGAGAGAGAATTGTGTGTTTCTCCGCACCCACACAGCTTGCCCTCTGTGCATCTGATGCTTTGATGACTCGTTTGTTGTTCAGCTTACCATTTATACTTCCTCTTGTTACAGTCCGAACTGATAATGTTAAACATATGACTTACCGCTGACACCTACTGTACACTAGCCGTCCAAAACGGCTTATCTACATTTATCTCCTTGTTTGTCATTCATCTGACTCACTCTGACCTCACCAAGAGTAGAGCTACGTCAAAGGTCTCTTTTACTTCCATTAGTGTAAAACAGAGAGAGCTCACTAGTCTAGTTCAATTATTTTTCAAATCTACCTAAGTTTGTCTATTTTGTCAGTTTAGAAATACCTTTTGAATTTGAATTATTAAGTCCACATTTCTGTATTAAAAGTTTCTTTTATTAATCTAATGTAATATTCTAATCCTAAATGGAAAATTATCATAACAAACAGATACTGTATGTAATGAATCCATATAATGTGTTTAACTTAGTGAATTGAGTTAATGAAATAAATTAGCCTTTTAATAATATTCTAATTTACTGAATATGACTGTTGTTATGCAAGTAGGAATGGTTGATTATTAATCATAGACCTAATTAACAATTAATAATGATTAACTCAAGATCACCATAGATGAAACTGTATTATCAGACAGATTCTCAAAGAGGGATAATACAAGCAAACAATATGGTAAATGGCCTATGCTTGTATAACACATTATCAAGACCTGGTGATCCCAAAATGCTTTACATCACGTTTTACACTAGATTCAGTCATTCTCCCATTCATACACAATACAACAACATCCTGGATCGTTTATCCAAACCTAGCGTTAACCTTGCCAGACAAAAATTAAAAAAGGCCGATCTTTTCATGACGTCGTCTTTATGGTTGGCTGAATTGTGCTAGTTTTGTCTCGGTCCTACCGGCACGCGTCTGTGCAGTGCAGAGGTGCAACAGCTTGCTCCATCTCCTTGAGGGGAAACAGGAACGCTAGCTGCTTAGTTGACTTTAAAAGGGAGGTAATACCATTTCCTTGGGAAATCTTGGTTAAGATTCAACAACGCTGGACAGCAGGCTGCAGATCCAGGTTCTTTGGCCGGGAATGAGAGATGGCTGCAAAACCTTGAAAGCTTTCTTAAGTTCCTTCGACGAGAGGGGAGGTGAATGAGCAAAACTTTCCTGCAAGTTCGGAAGCCCGCTCTAAGTTGAGGTCCGCCCGATGTGTCTGTCCTTGTCCACTTCCTGGGCACCATCTTCTCTCAGGACCTCGAGTGCAAACTGTAGATTACCTCCCTTACCAGGAAGGCCCAGCAGAGGATATACTTCCAGTGGCTACGGAAGAAGGTCCACTTGCCAAAGACAATGATGATCACTTTTCCAGTGATGATGGCTAAACACTGTTTATATGAATGTCACTATTGGCTTTAGTCTTCACCCTGTTCAGTCTTCATCCTGGACAGTTTTTAAACCGCTAAATACCAGTTTTTAAGTTAAAGTATCGTTCTCTCCTTTTCTCTGTCTTTTGTATAATCATGAACACAGTGTATTTCTTTTTTTCTGCCCATATATGTAAATTAGACAGGCAGATAAAATCATTTTTATCAATACTGTTTTCACTACTTATCCTCAAAAGGTTTCTTATTTTCCATCAAACGCTGTTCTTTTCACAGTCCATAAAATCTTAACTAGTGGAAGTGATTTCAACAAAGATAAATTGTTAGTAATAAAACTATAGTACTAGTTAATTTAAAAAAGGCATTTTGAATTGGAGTGAATGGTACAAAAAATGTCAAAGGAACACAGATTACTACATTTTGATCGAAAAGAATATAAAAGACTGGAAGGAAAAAATATAATGAAATTAAACTTTGGGACAGAATACACACTCTGATCAAGTAATCTACCCTTAGCATTAACAACCAAAGTTATAATAAAATGATATTTAAAACATACACACATCCTTGTTTAATGTACATAGTGAGGACCGTGCATTGACTTCCAGACTTCCATTTATCTTAAAGCCTTTCTATGGCCTAACCCTAACATCTACGAGTTTATACCTAACCCTAATCCTAACCTAAACAGAAGTGACACCATAGTGTAACACCTTCCCCAGAATAAAAGTGAAGACCGACAAAAGGTCCTCACTTTACATCAAAGTCCTCACTTTACTAGTAAAATAAGCAAAAGTGTTCTCGCTCAACTGCAAGTACAAGAACACTCACATGATCAATTAACCTAGAAGGGTTAAATGATCAGCACTATGTAAGAGTGCAAGTGGAGTTTTCAAGTTGCTGTAAATTTTTATATCCCAAGTTCATAATGTAATCATTTTCATAAAAAACTTTTCAGGGTGTGCATCAATCTATTGTGCTTCTCTTTGGTTCACTTCAAATGCAAAATCTCTCTCACCCATATACGGTGGCCTTAGTCCTCAACGTGGTCAACCCCGGTTCGACTCCGACCTGCAGTCTCTCCCCTTCCTGTCAGCCTTCTGTGTCAAAAAGCGAGCCACTAGAGCTGTGAAAAATCTAAAAAAAAAAAAAAAAAGATTACAAACATTCATATCCATGATGGATTTTGAGAACATCATAAAGAATGCAGTGAAGGTGGAATGTCAACTTGATTTTAATTCTAATGTTCCATTCCATTTTTATTGTGATTGTCTGTGATTATATATCTATTTTACATGGTTCTTTTTATGGCTGTTACCTTGGCCAGGCCCCCTTAGTAAAACATGTGTTTAGTCTCAATGGGACTTCCTGGTAAAATAAAAGTAAATAAGTTACAAATCAGAACAAGATTAGCTTTAATTGGACGATTCTCATCAAAATTCACCAAATCTTTTCTTTTCATTCTTTTACAACATCTCTCCATCTTTCTAGGCTATGCAATGTGTTGCCTTTGCCCTTTTTAGTAGTTGATGATGGGTTTGGGATAGGATCTCATATTCTTAAAGGCATTATTAAAGAGAAACCTGCCGATCTTTAATCTGAGCCTAAAATATTGGTCTGGACCCTAAAGGGAGTGTAGTGGTGGTAAAGCCTGCCTCTGTTCTGCAGCATGTGATGGATGAGGATTCAGTGTTATATCTTTCGTCATGTCTACATGACTGAGGAAGAGGTAATGGACTGCACATGATGTGCAAAAACAGTTGCTTGAACAGCTGTACGCTTGATTAATATCAGTTGCTGCATTTAACTTCTGACTCTCCAGCCAACATCCTCTGTGAAGCACTTCCTCCAGGCTCTGCGTGACCTCTGGTCTTTGGCCCATACACCTGCTCTAAAGCCTGGTCAAACAGGTATTAACGACCACTTTCTGCTCCAACAACTCGGTTTACGCAGGCCATTTACCAACCACAAACAGGTTATTGCCTGGGTGTTTTGCCACTAGTCTCTGACTTAGTGATGTTGTTTAAGGTGTTTTCTTGACTGTTTTGCATGCATTTAGACAGTGTGGGTCAAAATGACCCGCAACATAATCAATGTAATTTTTTTTCAACATAATATAAGGGTTAATGTGGGCCTTTCTATTTGAGGACAGTTGCTCACAGGAAGAGGATCAGAAATCTATGCTCAGTGTGAAAACAGAACACCAATTAGCTGCTTACAGAGCAAGGTGGGCTACAAAATCTGTTTAACGCATCTTTAGCTGAATCAACATCCATGCTGGGACTCCCAGTAAACACCCAGATTTGGTAGAGTTCATATGACGACCCAATCATTTCCTCTGGGAAATCTTACCTTTTATTAGAAAACTGTCCAGAAACTGCAATTTACAATGACACTGATGATGCCTCCTTACCAATGCGTTGCCTTGAAAATTCGCAACTAGAAGTTTAATGTGTGATCTATTCTGTTGGAATTATCCTTATTTGTTGTAAGCAAACGTAACAACAAATAACCATTCATCCATTCATAGTCCATACTCACTTTAAAGTGTAACAAATCCTTGGCAGGTCAGCAGGACTGCTAATAAGTTAATGTGGCCAGTGAACCTAAAATACATGTTTTTGGACTGTGGAAGAATGCTGGAGCACCCAGAAGAAAGAATTTTGTAGATAATCTGTTGCTGTTTTTTATGCACAGTTATACATGCACGTTTTGTACACTTTGATGGGGTAAATAGTTGTCTTGCAATTGAAAGGTTGTGGGTTCAATTTCAGCTTCCCTTTGTCATATGTTAATGTGCCCCTGGGCAAGGCATTTAACTCCAGGTTGTGTACCAATCAGTGTATGAATGTGGGTGTGTTAGTGAGTGGGATTGGGTGAATGTGGCTCTAGTGTACAGTGCTTTGAGTGGTCAGTATGACTGGAACAGTTCTATATAAGTTCAGTCCATTTAATCCAAGCAATTTTGAATAATACCTAGAGAATATTCTGTTGTGCACTTTTTCCCTTGCTTGCTGGATTTACCTAAATTTCACCACTGTGGGACAATAAAGGATTATTCTATTGTCTACTTTTAGAATGCCTTTTAACCACCACTTCAACAACATAGATAAAACAAACATACATAATAACCTCTATTGATTCCCAAACAAAAGCATTATTTTGTATTTCAATAACAGCAAGAGAAGATTGTGAAGGGGCATTAACATTAAATGGCCCAGTTTTATGAGGATATTTAGCAAGTAGGCACAGATCAAACAAGGTCTTCCATTAGTATCCAGCTCTGTAGATGACAGCCTGAAACTGCACGGATCTGCTAACACAGGCAGAACCAGCCGATTTCACCAAAGACCAAAGCAGTTGTCTCAAGGGCACATGGAAAAATACAGATACATCTTACAACTGATCAGAACAGAGTGAATCTGCATCTATTTCTGGTAGAACAGATGAGAATGTGTCATCAGTAGCAGCTGTCAGTAATGTATCACCTGCTGGCAGACAAGTGTGTTAGTTTTCCTTTCTCAGCCATTCAAATCACCTGGTTCAACAACAAAATCACACATGTGACATTCTTCCCCAAGAGACACTGTCCGATCAGACCTGCACGCGTAAAGCATCAAACCCCTTCTGTCCTTTACTCTCCATGACAAAAGTCATTCACCCCTTGTGCTCCAGCATTGTGTGCAGTGCCGTGATAGCTCTCATTCGTCCAAACTTCACCCCATCTGACTCCCTCACAGTGATGGGCAGAGCGGCTATTGTCGTCTGATCCATCAGAGACCCACAAAAGTGAGGAAGGTCTGGCTTGGAAGGGGCTGTCACCGGGGTATTGTGGGCTGAGCGGTGCCCCCGGGGTCATGGCATGTTCCTGGTCATGCTGGAGGTGTCATAAATAAAGACAGACAGTGGGAAAGAAAGGGAACAATGAATCCCCCATGTCGCCTGCCTCCAGCTAAATCTCACCTCCCCATTGGTCAGCAGGGACCTTGTAAATCAGAAGATGGGGATGGGGAGAAATCTGAGCCGTGAGCAAGGGAGTTAGTTGAGCAACATTAAAGCAGGAACCTTGCTCCCTAAGAACCTGCACATTCCTGTCATCATTAGTAAGTGTGGGAGACAAAGGCAGGGAAAGATAATGATGAAAAACAAGATGTGGGACAGCAGCCTTCACCCTCTCACAGAGACCGTTCCTTATGTGCTTTCTGCATCACTTGTGCTAGTCATAAATCCAGCTTGGGGAAATTTTTTTCTGGCAGTGCTGTTGTACAGGGACAAAGGTAATCCAGCAATAATTTTCACTGAACAAGGGATTTTGATTTCTACCCCATCAGGGAGGAAGAAAGCCAAAACCATCTGCAAAGGGCTTTCTTTTGATGTGGCTCCGCTCAGCCTACAGTCAAGCAATGTCCTTGCATCTGCAGGGATAAAGCCATCTCTGACAATGACAGAAGAAAGAACCGCTGTTGATGAGACAGACAGGAGGCTGAAAGTGAGGTGGTAGTGAAAGGAGTGTGTCTATGAGTGTGTGTACATGTGTATTAATGTGAGAAAGACAGCTGAACAGTTGCACCTTTGTGTCTTTGTCAGTACATGTTTCAATCACCATTCTGTGTAGACTGGGGAAGAATATTTCTCAAATTCCATTATCCTGACCTTAATTAAAGCACAACTATCATATTCTACAGCCAGAAATCCTAAAATTATTGAATGCAGTTAAATCTGAGTCTTTGGAGCCACAACTCTAAAACGGAAAGCCACCACCATGAATGAAAGGGGAAGGACAGCTAAATCCCTGTAGTGGAGTGTAGATAAACCAACTGGATGGTTGGCTAACAGAAAATTAGCTCTTAAATAGTAAATGGACTGAATCCATATAGCGCTTTAATAGTCCTGCTGAACACTCACGGCGCTTTTAACTGGAGCCATGTTCACCCATCCATATTCATTAACACACACACATTCACACACCAACAGTTAGACTGGTAGGCAAATGGGGCTGAGTGCCTTGCCCAGGGGCACTGTGGAAATTGTATCCAACCATACATGTCAAACTTCTTGTATAATTGTATGCACTATGTGATATACTTATGTGATCCTAGTATACAATAAAGAAAATAAATACCACTACTACTATCAATAATAATAATAATAATAATAATAATATCAATAATAATAATAATGATAATACAGAAATCTTTTGCATGCTCTAATGTGTGGGAAAAAACTCTTTGCTAAAGCTGAAATTAGCTTCTTTTTGTCAGCCTTGATTGTTCACAATAACTGGCCATGTACTGTCTACCCTATCAACCCACTGTGCCACCGGGTGACCTGGATGTTCTCTATGCAGAAACACTTTCTATTATTCTGCTGCGCTGTTTCAAAACGTTTACATTTGGGTGAAATCCTGTAGTTGAAATTCATACTGTTTTATCCGGCTTCCTCTACAAAAACAAAAACAAAGAAGTGCAAGGAAAAATCAAAGGAGCATTTAAGACCCATTAAGAGTCACAGTTACACATCTCTCTCTCACACGGACTCTGTTTTACTGCTCACCTCCAAACCTGTATTGTTGATGCACGCTGTCAAAGCAGGTTTACTCAGTGCTCCATCCCTCTTTCTGACATTGATCACTGTCCCTGTGGGCATAGGTATCTCTCAGTCCTCTCAGAGGTAACCAAGCCATGTGGAATATTTTATGCCCCTTTCCCTGACCTCAGCTTCTCAAATTTTCCCCTTGAGGCAGTGAGGCTTAACCCTGTCAGGTGCTGAAGAGGGCTTTGAGGGCGGCGCAGAGCCACTTTTCACTGAAGTCTTTGCTTTTACACACCAGACAGGGTAGGGGTGTTATGAAGGAAAATGCCGAGAGGCTTGGAATCTTGAGCTGTGTAAAAAGAGAAAGCTCCTGAAGGGGCCTTTGGGCTGATTCACTCTGGAGCCGGAGGAGCTTCCCTGTGGCTTATTAGAACAGACCGTGCATAGCTAAATTCTCAACTGCTGTGGTTTATTTTAAATTTTATGGGTTTATTGTATTAAAAAATATGGAGGTCAAGGTTTTACAGGATTGAAATCAACTAGTAAGGGGGCAAATTGTATGGTTTTTCTTCACATAATTCCTCACTGTATGTTTCTCCATTGCAAATTTCAGATTTGATTCAAATACATACGTCTTCCTGTTGTCTGAGGTCATCAAATCAAAATCTTTTGGGGCCTCTTTTTTCCTTTTACTGTATGTTTCATCTAGGCGAGCAGAAGCAGAATTTAATACATCCAGAAAGGA
Source organism: Fundulus diaphanus (assembly GCA_037039145.1). NCBI lineage: Eukaryota > Metazoa > Chordata > Actinopteri > Cyprinodontiformes > Fundulidae > Fundulus > Fundulus diaphanus. The sequence continues at coordinate 9,241,481 of CM073136.1, forward strand.
CAACAACTAATTTTATAAAAGCAAATACATCCAATATACTGTAAGTGTTTGCAGCTCTTGCCATTTAGTATTTTCTCTGCAGAGATGAGCCTGTAGATTCTGTTGTTTGCCAAAGGAACATAACTTCCCACCTGTTTATCACTTTTGTTTTCGGTAGAACACACAACTTTTCATGTCTTTATTTTCACTGAAGTAGTAAAATGTTTCACTAAATAAGATCAAACAAAGCAATGTTGATTTTACTTAGCCAGAAGGGGCCCGCCAACAGTCTTGGAGTGGCCCACCAAAACCAAAACCCATAACGTTATGTTACCATTTTCTTTCTTTTTTCTTTTGTTGTGCCAGAACATGAAATAGTCGTGATAAAATTCTTTTTTTCCCCTCCTTATGATTTTTCTTATAACAGCCTTATAATCAGTACTTTAATGTTTTTAAAAGTGCATTGGGCAAGTTTGGAGGTGAAATATTATTTCTTTCTTTCTCATAATTCTCTTTCAATTGCTCAACATGAAAAAATGAATTTTCCTCTATTTACAGCAGTTGCCTTCATAGGCTCCATTAGTCAGTTCATGAAAGAGTGATTTGGGTCGTATTCTCTGGCTGTGCGTGTAGGTGTGACGCGCTGCACGCTCTCGCTCACCTGGCTACTTTGTTGAGTCTCCGCCATAATCGCTGCATTAGCGAGAGAACATATATGTATAGCTTTCTTACCTCAGAAGATATCATGTCTCTAAACAAAATGTCATGATTTGGGTTTTTGTTTATACTTTTCTCGACTGACTAGATTCCACTCCCCTCAGCCAACAGCCACTAGTGACCATCCAATCAGTTCAGTTTACTCTCAGTCACCAGCCACCAGTCTTGGTCCAATCAGCACAGTCACCTACCTGCCACCGCTCTGCACCTGATCAGCTGCACTAAATACTGCCAACTCTGCTCACCTGTTCCCCTGCCTACTTATACCTGCCTCTTTCATTCACTCACTGCCAGAACGTCTCATCTTGTCCCATCGCCTGCAAGTGTTTGTTCCCCTAGTGTCTTCTTTTTCGCCCTGCCTGACTATTCCATGTCTGTTTTACTAGTGCTTGTGTGCTCTGATGTGCTTGTGTGCTGTGATGGCAAGGCAAGGTAAATTTATTTGTATAGCACATTTCAGTACAAAGACAATGCAAAGTGCTTTACATGCTTAAAACATAAGAAAATAAAAACAGAATAAAAGCAAGTTGGAATAAAATGTAGAAAAATGTAAACCAAATAAAACATGGGAGAATGGAAACTAAACACAAATATTAAAAACAGTTGGACTACAAACTTAAACTAATGATGTTTCAGTAAAACAGTTTAACTAGAACAGTCCAAGGCAGTTTGTTCCAGATAAGTGGAGCATAGGAACTAAATGCTGCTTCTCCATGTTTGGTTCTGGTTCTGGTTCTGCAGAGTAGGCTGGAGCCAGAAGACCTGAGTGGTCTGGATGGTTGATACACTGATAACAAGTCTGTGATGTATTTAGGTGCTAAGCCATTCAGGGATTTATAGACTAACAGAAGTATTTTAAAGTCTATTCTCTGAGATACAGGGAGCCAGTGGAAGGACTTTAGAACTGGGGTGATGTGCTCTACTTTCTTAGACTTAGTGAGGACACGGGCAGCAGCTCCGTTCTGCATTACTGGGAACAATTTGCTACTTCAGCTCAAGTGTGCATCACCCCACTACTTCTGGTCAGTTCCTGTTTGTTTCTGGTTCAACCGGCATCATCTATTCAAGTCAGCTCCTGCGTTCATCACCGGTTCAAGTTTGTTACTGCCTGCTTGCATCTGGTGAAGTCTGGTTCTGCCTGGCTTGTCAGCCACTACTCAACCTTTCAATAAACCTCTTAAAACATAACTGTGTCTGGCTGGAATATCGGGTTCTTAGAGCATTACTCTTTACACAAAAGACCTGTGCAGATGCAGCTACAGATGCTTTTCCCCTTCTCCCGTGCACGTGCACCACACTGGTGTCATTTCAACGTGTCGCCACAGGGGCAGATGTCTGCAAAAATCCTGGAACATGTGTTTCCCTTTAAGTACTACTATACCAGAGACGAGCTAGTTTAACCTTTTCAGGTTGAAGATGGACTCAGAGTGAACACCCAAACCTTCTGCCAGTTTTTAGAAGACGCTTTCTTCGAGCAGTGGTACAGGAACAAACTTTTCAAAAGATGATGGCATGCACTGAACTACTCCACAGCATGGCGACTCAGCGAGCCAGTAAAGGCCTTGAAGATAAAAGAATAATGACATGGAGCCCTTCCTCACTCATGGGCCCTCTCAAACAGGATATTTACGACAAAGGAAAACAGTCCACCTCTCTGAACAGCACCTGGGAGGCAGTGGTTGCTGACACACACAGAACTGATCATCAGTAGATCAAGAAAGTGACAGACTCCATGAATGGAAGGCAGGTCCACCAAAAAGCCCACTGCAGGCCTACTAGAAAGCCACATGCACTTTGTAGTGATCTTGTCAGACTCCGAACATTACTTTTCAAAGTGCAGACTAAATTTAGCTGGTGTTTGATTTAATGATCTCTCGGAGAGTGCATGGAACTGCTGACACTGCTTTTAAACAGAGGGTGTTCTCTCACTCTCCTCATGTATGTTTTTATTATCAAACAGCTAGAAATAGTCTAGCTATTGTAGTCATTTAAATAGCACTGTTTGTTATTATTTTAGTAGTACATGCAGGCAAATATTTTTATAGCCCTTGAATTTTTCCTGCATTTTGTCACATTGACACTAAAAACTTTAATGCATTTTATTAGAATTTAAAGATGAAAAATGAAACATGATTTTTTGTGTTCATTTCTATTCAGCCCCCTGAATAGAAATGCTTTACAAGGCTTTGTAAAGCAGCCAATTACAACAGTACGTCTATTGCAGTATCTCTGGTCATTCGGCATCGCAGAATCTCCTTTCTTTGAGGTTACAAGTGGAAGTCTTTTGGGTTTATACGAGTTTTGCTCATCTAGCGGCTAAAATAGTGGCAAAATACTTAGGCTTAGTCAATTTGGATGGAGAATGTATGCGAACATCAATTTATGTTGAATAAACATAAATTAACTGGAACGTTTTCTCCGAAGAGGACCAGGAGACAGCATGCTCTGAAGCTCATCTGACATCAGATTCATTCACATGAAGGAAGTTTAAGTTGGAGATAATAGGAAGGTTTTTTCAGAACCCAAGAATTACATAAAATTCGGATCCAAAATCACCCATCTGGTACAGGAGGGATTGTGCCACCCAAGTAGCAGATGTGTTCTGGTCCTGCAACAAGCTGAATGTATTCTGGGCCACTCTAACATGTGAATATACTTTAATGTAAAACATCCTATCGTAGCTCAGGCTGTATGTTCAGGGTGGTTGTTCAGCTGGAAGGCGAACCTCCACCAAGGTCTCGTGACATTTGCAGTCTCTAATTGTTTTTTTTACAACACTGCCTTGTATATAATTTCATCCATCTTCTCATCAACTCTTACCATCTTCTCTTCACCCCCGCTTGCATGATGCTGCCACTTAAAAATGCTATGTTTAGGGTGATGTGCAGTTTTAGTTTCCCACCACACAGAATTTCACATATAAGTAATCCCGAGATGTCTGCAGTGTCCCTTTGCCTGCAGGACGCTGTTTTCAAGAACAGATGAGGTAAACTCTGCTTGCTTCTGATCCCCGGGGGAGTATCAAGTGTCAATTGTTTTTCTTAGTCTCAGTGTTGAGTTTTAAATTTTCGTATTTCAACAACCCTAGTTGCAGGTTGGCTGTATAAGCAATAGTGAGAGGAGCATGTCTCCACTCTGTTATGGGCTCAGTACACAATGGCAGCCTGCCTAAGGCGGCGCTATATAAGTTCAGTCCATTTACCATTTACCTATATACGGTTATTCCACCATTCCAAGCCGTGGAAGCTGTGTTTTGGAGATGAGGACAGGCATGCCTAACTACAATTTTTATGTCACAGAAGAATGTCTTTACCAAAAGATTTTTTTCACCCAATAAAATATGTCAGAGGAAGAGCCAAAATACCCCACAGTTCTAGCGTAACCTAAATAACCCGACCTTCCCTACAGATTTGGACTTTGGTCTCATTACCTTCACTACTGTCACATTCACTCTCTGCCTAAAAGCTTTATTCTTTTCGCCACAAGAGCTTTTCACCAAGCAGCTGCTTCATCACATGTGGTCAGTGTTGGACTATTTTCCGCTGCCTCTCCCATTAAAAGCAGAACGTCTCTGCTGGGTTATTTTGCTTTATTAGATCAATTTTCAATCTTGACAAATAAGCTAGCTGTATACATTCATAGTGTAATTACTTTCCTTTTCCAATTTGCCAGAGCCAATAGCTTTGTCCTGGAAATATAATGGGCTATTTTGCATCAAACAAAGCTAAAGTAATAACAGGATATTGGCTTACCTCTCAGCTGGAGGCCGGTGAAATGGGGGTCAAACTCAATACAAGAGACAAAGCTCCTGGCATTTTCAGATTGCAGTCAGTGTTTGCAAAATATCATTGTCTGAAACGTGAGTGTGTGTGATAATTGCATACATATCTGTCGTTTTATCAGGACGCTCTTTAATCACTAGATAGGATCTGCAGTTTGCAGATTTAATTTCTATGGTATAGCAAAAATCCTATCATGATAACAAGAATAAAAATGTCAATATTCCAGATGTAAAAGGATGAGCTTCAGCGTTCTCTTGTCAGATCACATGTGTTTCATTCCTATCTTGGGAATTGTCAAGGGACACCGAGACACCTGCCGTCTTTGTGATGTAATCCCAGGTTCTGTTGTGACCTTCTCATTGAACTCTTGTGATCATTTTGGTAGGTGGACCAGTCCTGGGAAAGATTGTTTTTACACTCCAAGATTTCACTGGAGCCTAAAAGGCTTAGAAGTGGCTGAGTAACCCTTTCGAAACTGATAGATGTCAGCGACTCCGTTTCTCATCTTTTCTTGAGTTTTTCAGATTTGGGCAAGATAGTGTTGCTTTTTCACACCTTTTACTTCATCTCATGTTTTACAAAGGGATTGATTATAAGTTCACATCAGACCAACTTAGGTTAGAGTTAGCTTTTTCCTCTTACTGAATGAAATCGTCATTTAAAAATAGCTTTTTCTTATTTAGTTAGGTTTTTTGTATTAAAATTAGCTGATTTATAACATATAGGTATGACGGAAAAAGCAAAATACCTTTTCGCAACACTATATAATTACTAAATATTTAGTTTCTTCATTAAAAAGAATCTAAATGCACCACATGTTGCTGGATCAGTGCAATTTCATCCTATTTGCAGATGCATTGCATTTATTCTCTCCAAAAAGAATGCACCTCCAGTGAGGCTTCTAACTGCTGGGCTTGAATGGCTCCTGTCACGCAGCATAATGACATGTATGAAAGGCCAGGGCAGCCTGTTAACACCAGGTGAGGTACAAGCAGAATGGAGCCCAAAGAGATTTTCTGTGAAGCAGAAAACATTTTGTTCAGGCGCTCTTGTAGCTTTGTCAGAGTATGTCCTGGCAAGAGGGGGGGGGGGGGGGGGGTTGCTCCATAATACTTCATCTCCTCACCCCCTCCTCCCCGGTGTTCTGCTGCAGACAGGGAGAATTGGAAGAGTAATTTCATCTCGCAGGAAACGAACGGATGGGAGCTCTGTGGGGTGGGGAAGCAGAGGAGGCTAAATTACAGGGCAGCACAGTGTGGCAGCCGGCTGCACGCGCTGACCCTCTGTCCTGACACCACTTGGAGCCGGCGAGGAAGATTATTTTGAGCGAGGACTTCTTCTGCCAAAAACTGCTGGGAGAGAAAAATGACAAGACATCCTGCTCAATCTAATACAGCAAAGGTCCGACAGCATTTGTGAAAGCATTTGGTCTTGGAAAAAATATGGAATAGTTTATATGTTCTAATACAAATATGTTATTAAAGTAACAGTGATATAATGTCTCAATAAAAAGTTACTAGCACAGTTCACTTTTACATATAAACTAGTCCTCCTTTTTTATGTCAGTTAGTAAGAGATGACCTGAGAAGACAAAACAAGTGATGCTCTAACTGCCTTGGTATCATATTTATTCAGTCATGCACAGGAAATGCCTTCGCTATCTTTAAACAAACAATATGATCCAATAAGCTGGGCGGTGACAGACAGACACGTTGTAGCTTCAGATTTGTGGGGTAAAAGGCACTTTGTTTCAGATTATTTTGCAGATACATTCATGCTGTTTAGCTGTACTTAACTTGTGCAGCACATTTGGGCAAAATATTCACATCTGCAGGTAAACTGGTGCTTAGACTTTTGCAGCACATAGAACAGTCCATTTTGGATCAATTTGTTAAATTGTTGTAGAGACGTACTGAGTGGTGCCACCACTCCAGAGCTTGCTTAGCATTTGCCAGCATCAGCACACAAGGAGATGTTGAGACTTTTGGACTATGGCTTTATGACAAGTACGGCACAAAGAAGCCACCTATCAAACATCAGGGACAGACAAGTGAAGAGAAGAAGACTGGGGCAAAGTAACTTATTTCTGTGAAGACCTCCTTCAAACATTTTGAAAATCATTTATCTAAAGGTAAGGCAAGGCAAATTTATTTGTATAGCACATTTCAGTACAAAGACAACGCAAAGTGTTTTACATGATTAAAATATAGGAAAATAAAACAGAATAAAAGCAAGAGGGAATAAAATGTAGAAAAATAAAACATGAGAGGATAGAAACTAAAAGCAAATAAGAAAATGCAAGGTTGCCATTAATACTGTGCTGCATGCGCAAAGGAGAATCTGACACATCTTCCCCTAATCATTCATTCTGTCGAATCTAAGTATGTCAGGGTCTGTGCCTCCAGTGACTGTTGTTTATCTGCAGTTTCCATGGTAACTGCCTTTCTCAATCCAATCTCTGTAATCTCATAATCCCAAACAATGTAGTTGCTTCTCATCTAAGGGAATATTCTTAGCCTTGTTTAAAATGTAACTCACCCCATAAATCATTTTTTTGCAGATAAACCGTATAAACTGGGCCTAAGGGTGCTATTTGTTATGTTATTGTGCAGTTTTTTACATTTTCATGTAAACTTGTTTAGTTCTGCAATATGTCCTAAAATCATCTTAGTGCTGCCCTCTTATGGTTGAACAGGGGTTACTGCTGTTGAATTTTCCTATAGGGTCAAATGGTACATGCTTTGGTCATCAAAGACTCCGACTCAGGAGTTGGAATCGCAAGCATTGGGTGCATTGATTGATAGTGTTTAGCGTTTGTTACAGCTTTGAACATTAGCCCGTGTTAGACGGGCTGACGCTGCTATCATCACTTTACTACTCAAAAACTGCACACATTCTGTCCTTCACTGCCTCGGCACAGCCAGCTGAGGGCATCACTGAGTCAGCGCCTTAAGCCAGCGGCTCGAGCTGATAAGGTTCAGCCACACTGAGCTCCACAAAGCCTCCCTCAACCTCCAGCGATAATAAAATAAATTGTCGCTGTCGTGTAAACAAACATTACAAACGCAACCAAACTGTTCGGTTTTCACCAGAAGATATTCTCATGTAGACAAGGTCTTAAAGTAGTCAACAATAAAAGAATTGAATCCACTTGTGAATTTGTTTGTTAACATATTTGCTGGAAAGATTTTCGCTAAACTAAGTTGCAATGCTAACAGATGGAGGTCAGCAACTGGACTATATTAATCTAGAAAACATTTAGGACGGGGAGGGGGGACATGCACTTCTTCCAAATCAAACACCAGATGTTGCGGTTTGGACTCAGCATATCTTGATATGTGATACATCTCTAGCAGGTGAACTACCAAACAAGCCGGCCATGATACGTTGTGTCTAAATCTTAAACTCATCTGGTAGCGCATGTATTAGATATTGAGATTATGTCTTTACCACAGCAATGCTGAGTTCTAATTCGTCCAGGGCCTTTTGCTTGTTTGATTTCCTTATTATTCTTGAAAAGAATAAACAGTGCAAATGTTGAGTCTGCAGGCTACCCTGAGTGTCCAGGCCTGTTTGCTGGACTGATGAGACTGCTGAGTGGGAGAGACTGCACTGTGCATGCACACTTCTTCTTTGAATGCACAGTGGGAGTGATCCTAGCTTCACTGCAAAAAGGAACTAAAAGTAAGTAAAATTTTCTTGACATGCCCATGATTTGAGCAGATGATAGATGGTCTGCCAATGGAATAAGATTTTTGCACTTAAAATAGACACAACTCATCTTCATTATCTTATTTCAAGTGTAGTATATCTAATTATCTTATTTTAGGGGTTAAAAATACTCATTCCCTTGGCAAATCATCTTATTTATCTGCTCAAATCAAGGACAAATACATTAATTTCAAAAACATTTTACTTACTTTTTGTTCCCTTTTGTTGCTAATAAGCTTAACTCCAAGTTACATCATCAGCCAGACAATTAACTAAGAATTTTCAAGCTCCACCTAACTGTTGATGTTCTGGGATTTCTTTAGCATGACTATTTTATTTGTTCATTTGTAAGTCACTTTAGTTGAAACTGTCTGCCAAATGCATGACAATAAAAACTGATTGTAGTGTAAAGTGCTTTGGGGTCATCAGACTAGCTAAAAGCGCTCTACGAGTACAAGCCATTTACCATTTGTTACAGTTTGTTAGAGTTTATTGGTTTGGAGCTACAAATAGATGGACTCATAGTTTGGGTCACAAGGAAGGGTTTAAAGCAGGCATGGCGCTAGCATCCCATAACAGAGGGGGCAGGGACTTGTAGTGTGGGCCCTTATAGCTTTTTGGCTCACTTGTTAACAATTCACATTACAGATCTGTGGTCTCATTTATAAAGCTTGTGTATGCACAAAATGTGGATTGATATGTGTGAATGTCACTTTCCATGCAAAAGTTGGAATCTATATAAAAAAAATAACAAAAAACATTTGGAGATGGGGAAATTGGCTACTCAGATGGTGAAGTGGTGAATAGCAACCAAACTGCATCATGATTCCTTTCTCGAATTGCGCTGAATCTAGAATTGCGCCGCTCAGAGTGTCAGCACGATGAAGAATCTCTGTAATTTTGATTGAGATTTTTTCTTTTTTGCAAATTTTAATTCCTGCTTTTCTTGGAAAAATTGCTTTTTTTGGACAACCATTTCTTCTTGTATTGGATGCTGTGCAGTTAGACTGATTTTCCCAATACTTTTCTATATTTTGCTATTTTGTTATGATGCGTAACCATAGCAACAGGGTGGTTTACATCAGACAGCAGCTGATTAACATCACAAGAGCAGAAATTGTAGGACAAGTCAGAAATCCCACAGGAGTTGAAAAGGAGGCGTCGTGGTTGCAGGGCAGGAGCAAAGAGGAGAGAGAGAAGGAGGAAGTTCAAACTATCTCTGCTAGCCATCATTATGGGCAATATGAGATTGTTAGCTAACAAGTTGGATGAACTTCAAGCCCTGACAAGGACTCAGCAAGAGTATCTGGAATGCAGTATTATGTGTTTTACTGAGACGTGGCTGCAGGATCATATCCCCCACTCCAACGTCTTTCTTCAGGGCTTCCTGACTATATGAGCAGACAGAGATTTAAAAAGCAGCAGGAAAAGGAAAGCAGGTGGATTGGCAGTGCTTGTCAACAACAGATGGTGTCACCCAGCACACGTTACTGTGAAGTGCCGTCTCTGCAGTCCAGATATTGAACTATTGGCAGTAAGTTTTCGTCCATATTATTTGCCAAGAGAGTTCACCAGTGTTGTTTTGTGGTTGCATGTGATGTCATCAGTTCCATTGTTACCAGGATACAGACCCAACACCCTAATTCTTTTGTGGCAATATCTGGTCATTTTAATCACGCCTCACTTTCTGCTATATATATTATAAATATATATATATATATACTTATACATATACATATACATGTATGACAGCATTCTGGCCAAGACTGGCAGCATTGTACTGTGAAACTAAAACTTTTGGAACGTCTGTAGAACCTGTAATCTCTGGTGAGAGTGGGCTGAAACACATGGAAACCACCATATCACTATATCAGCATCAATGTGAGTTGCTGCTTTTTAAAAATAAATAAATAAAAGCTAAAAAAAAATACCTCTCCTGCAAGGACCTTTTTTAATTGCACTCAGAAGATTTCTTATATGACTTCCCCTTTCATATCAGTTCTTGTAAAAATCAAAAAATACAGCTAAAGCTATCTTTCTTTCAATCAGTTCAGACATGAGGTAAAGGTTTTTTTTTTCTAAATCTTTTCAAAAAGTAAAAGCACAAAAAAACATTAAAAGTGCAATCCTGAGGAAAAAATTGATGAAGTAAATTTTTGACATATTGTACCTTCTGGTGATCCTGGTGTGTCATGCAATTACATTCACAAAAATACAGATGCAGAAGCTTCAAATTATGGAAATTGTATAGAGACTTTGAAGTAGCTTCTTCGATTAAACTGGCACCTGGGCTCCTCTCAGACGTCTATTTTCTCTCAGTCGCTGAATGCTCACCACAATGTGACTAGACATTCCTCATTTCACTGATATCAAGAGCACAGACACATTACTGCAAGCTTCCCTAGTATTTCCTTTTATTTTATTTTTCCTTCATCATGGGCCCATACTGATGGCTCTTGGTTGTGTGAAAGAATTAAAACATCTCCTAAAAAATGTAGGCCTTTTCTACTCTTGCTTAAAAATAGTCGGCTTTATACTTATAGTTTCCATTCTGTCCCCATCAGATTGCTGACATTTTCCACCACCACCCCCCCTCCATTTCCTCCAGTTTTCACATGTTTATGATTCATAATGCATCTTCCAGTTCACATCCAGTTTTGTCACAGATTGCTTTCAGTTGTTACACGCACTGTTTATTAGGGCTGGAATGGCACATATGAATCCTGAGCACCGCTGTGGAGGGACTGATGCTAATCTCCAGCAGTCATTGGACAAGAGGTACGGTTACACCCTGAACGTATCGCCAGTCCATCTATTAACTTGTTCTGATCTGAATAATGCAAACATAAATCCAATATTACACATTCACCCTCTCACCTGGTGTGGCACTGTAAAGGGGTCTTTGTTGGCTGCCTGTTGACTGCATTTATTTGATGCAAGGAGGTGAATGATTTGTTTGGCCATATAGAACCCCTCCACTCTCCTCTCACTACTCCTGGAGATCATCAAGAATCCTTTTTCCACTGCTGGTTAAAAACAGGAAAACTGGTCGTCATAATTTTCCAGCCATCGTTGCTTGGTGAGCAGTGCTTCACATATTATCGTCATCTACTCATTGTCTGTTGCTGCACCTTTTTCTACAGCAATGAAACACATGGGAGTACTTTCTTCTGGATGAAAATGATGATCGCTTGTCAAACGTGCCTTGTCTGAGTGTGTAACTGGACTATAACAGTTGTAACATGCCACTAGTACAAATACACATACCATTGCACTCCCACTACAGAATATTATGTTAAGTTAACTTTTAAATCCTCTTGCTCTTATAGCTAGTGGAGGAATTTCATCTTATGGACCTGGGGCTGATCATAGTTACTAAAACTGCTGTTGCAACTGTTTTAAGTTTCTACATCAGACCTTTCCACAACTAAGCTGGGACTGTTTAGACAAGGTAACTGAGGTGTCTAGTCAGGGAAATGCAAGTATAGAAACAGTGTCTAGACTTTCTTCTTATGCAAACCAGAAGGGATCAGGAGTTTCTCACCAAACAAACAAGCACACATCAGCATTCTAAGTTAATATCAATGCATTATGCCGTTTAATGAAACGAGACGGAGTCACAATACAAAACACGTAGCTATGTGCTTAGAATGTGGCCTGTGTTACCCCCAGATTCCACATCCTTCCTGACTTCTCCGTTCCATTCACATACGACCGAAGGAGCAACTACGTTGCTATTTTAATTGAGAACGGTTCCACATTGTCTCTGACTTTTCTGAACATCACCGTCAGCAGACCCGCTCTTTGTTGTTCACCATCAAATTACGCAAAAACTCTTTTGTTCTTCGTTCCGGTCAAGCTCCACAACTGTAATCATAGCAAACAGGAAAAACAATGTCAACAGCCTCCAGTTGTCAAAGTTAAATAATGTAAAGAGAGATTGTTAACCACAAATTAAATATATATATATATATATATATATATATATATATATATATATATATATATATATATATATATATAATTTTCACGATAAAATTAAATGCTTTATTTAAATATTTGATGCAAACCACTCTTTTTTGCACCAAATAAGGAACCAGATTTGTCATTTTAACATTTAATTAGAAACGTGTTAATCCTCTCCAAATTGATTTCCATGCTGCTTGTAATAACAATGATCCCACATGCTCTCCTCGGGCTCCAAGGAACTTTGGAACAGAGAAAGACGGAATAACTACAGATGTAGTAGGCTTTGCTTTTCACAGACTCACGGAGGCGGTTGGGAACGGAATAGAGACATACAGGAGTGAAGGATGTGGAATTACAGGGTTAGTCATACATAACCCAGTTCCAGTAGGAACTCTGCTGTTCCTGAAACCAGACTTTTGCAGTAAGAGGTTTAAAGCAAATTTTCCGCCTGAAGCTGACAAAGAGATGCCTCCCTCTGAACCAAGACAGTTTTCCTTCCAATCAAAATAAATATATGTAAATGTTTTTGAAAACCAAAAGATGAAATATTGTCCACATGAAAATGTCAACTGATGACTGAATGGAGACAAAAGGTTGTCTAGGTTGATCAAACTGGAGAGCCATGACATGAGGGCAAAAAACAATCTTTTCAATGTATTTCAGTGAGCTGGCTAAGGATCATCACCATCCAACAGGAAATAACATATGTTCATGGACACCCAGTGAAGCGCATACTCTGTGTATCCAACATCTTTGTGTATTTATAGCAGGTCAGCCCAAAATGATTCATATTCCTGACAGATTTAGATTTCAAATTGTTTTCATTTAACCAAGAAGTATTTCTGATCGGAAGGGAGATCATCATCTCTCAACAACCAACAAAACAATGTAAAAGGAGTATCAGTTTTTAAAAAAAATTCTATTTTACCTTATCAAAATCATTTATACCCATCTCATTGACCAATGAAAACATCTTTAATGGTATTACATCAATCGAATGGTGATGAGCTCCAAGTCTTTGAGGTTGGAAGACCTTATCAATCAAAATCAAGCCAGGACTCTGTGCGGGTCACTCTTAAACATGAATATTAATTCCAATCAAAAGAAACCTGTTGGTAAAATAAAGATTACTTCAGACTTCAATCTACCAGGGGTATATAATCATTTTGAGCTTAACTAGAAGTATTATTGAGAAGTCTTATTAAAATAAATACATCAATTCATACATTAAAGACTTGATTCTCATAAATGCTTCATTTTGTTTCTCACAAACAGATCTATAGATGCATCTAGCGCTGGAGATCCCAAGTCTAACCCCCATTCATAACCAAATCCAGTCATTATGTGAAACCAGTTGAATAGCTGAGCCCCACCAGATAGACCTCATGTCGCCTTTGACACTCCAATCTGCCCTGCTCATTATGATGTGTGGTGGCAAACAGACGGGGACACCCCTGCCCACTCTGTCTTCATCCACCCATATCACTTCATTGGGGGGGGGGGGGTCGACAGAGGGTACGTTTCGCTTCACAGCCCCAAAATTAATAGGGGGCTCTCATTATGTGGAAATGGAAAAGACAAAGAGATCTTGAGACATAAAAGGGAAGCAGGATAGGTGGATCTGTATATAATGAGACAAGAGAAGGCAGCGTGAGGAAAACAGAGAGAAGTGAGATAATAAATGTGAAAAAGCACTTCAGTCTGGGACTGTACTTTACTGAGCCTCCTGCCCATATTTTTACTCACACTGATGGACTGAATCCAAGCTGGCAACAAAAGAAACAGGAAATTACTTGCCTCTTTAATGGAGGCAACACTTTACTGTCTCCTCCTCTTCTTTTCCTTCTCTTTTTTCTCTCCCTCCCACAGGGAGGTTGGGTAACAGCCAATCTCATTGAAAGGCAGATCAATAAAGAGATATATTGTCATCTTACAGCTCCGCCCTCTTAATCAATTAATCTATAATAGAATGTATTTGCTGAAGCTTCTTAAAGGGTCCCTCCTCCCATTACCAGTGATGGGTCACAAAAGGTGGAGACATACGGGGTTCCCATCGTTAGTAATGGAGGAGAGAGATGGAATAGTTTCATGTGCATGGCTGGAGATACAGGTGATATGAATTTAATGGTCATTCGCAGAAACCTACTTCTCCATGATGCCGATTCCTAAAAGTAATCCTAATGATTTATCATCCACGACCCAATGTGTCATCAGACTAACCAACACCTTTGTTCACCTACAGGTGTGCGAACGTACAGTGTGGTGTTGATTCAGTCTTAACTCGCTGCTGCTTTCTGCTTCAAACTCCGGCCGTAGTGTATTTGCAGCTCTAATCTCATATTTGTAGTAAATGTTCTGCCAGAGCGCTGTGTGAACATTCACACAGCGAAAAAGCAGTGTTTGGAGCCCAAATCCCACTCAGAACAAAAAAAAAAAATACTGTAAACGTTTTTTTTTTACTAAAGTGTTTACTAAAGTCTCCTCTACTTTACTACCTCTAATTGTAAGCATGCAAAATTACCTCTTGAAATTTCCCAACAACATCAGAGCTTCCATCACTGCTGCTCATACATGCTAATGGGGACTTATATTCAAGTCAGTCATTTATAGTCAGGATATAGTGTCTCAACGCCCCAGAACCTGAAACAAAGTTTGTGCCTTTATTTGGACCAAAAAAAGTTAATGCTCTTTGGAGAAAAAAATCTGCTTTATTTTACAGCAATAATATCAAAAATGTATAATTATTAGTGTTCATCAGAATGCTGCTTTAGTCTAAAAAAAAAAACATCAATTCTATTTTGCTGATAGCACAAATCAGCCAATCACTTAGCGGCAACTCAAGGCATTTAGGCAACTAGAAATGTTGAAGACAAGTTGACCAAAAAATCAACCTAAGAATCGAAAAGGGGAAGAAAATGGATTTAAGTGAAATTGAATATGGGGTGGTGGTTGGGGCCAGACAGAGTATTTTAGATCCTGCCGATCTACTCAGCTTTTCACACACAGCCATGTGACTGATTTAGAGAGAATGGTTTGAGCATGACTGTTTAAAAAGCAGCAAGGTATTATTTCCTGCAGGTCAACTGAAAGCCATACTCAGATGGTAGCTCTGCTGGCTAGATTTTATCTCCAAACACACCAGATTCTGTGCATCCTCACTCAGTTGGCCTAGTCAGTTGGCCCAGTTGTTGATAACGTTCCTGTTTCAAGTAACAGTCTATTGCTTCCCATACATCCCTAAAGGTTATCTTTATCTTCACCGAAAACTAAAAAACAACAACTCTGTATCCTTTCCAAGGAGCCTAAAGTAAATGTAAATTTCCCTTGAGTAAGAGACTGACTAAGTGGTATGAATAAATTTCACTTCAGTAAGGCCTTTCAATTTCACCAGGTCCAAGCCAAAGATTTTTGTGTCTATTTTGGAAACTATCTTCTGTTGCATTGTGCTATGCTGGGAAACTATTATCCCCTGAGCAACAGGATCAATAAAGTCAATCACAAAGCTGGAATCATCATTACACACAACCTTACAGACCATTTAGGGAGTGAGAGACAGAAGGTCACTGAACCAGCTGCTCTGAATCATGGATGGTCAGGTGTTATGGGACCTGCTCCGTTGCTCACTTCACATTCAGCAAGGCTCATTTTCAGCACACTCTTTCAGTATCAAGAAATCTTTGCTACCTTTCGCCATTACTCTGTACTGCCGTTTGCCTTTGTGTGGCCAGGGAATTAACCAGTGAACTACACAAAGCACATGTTGCAGATTTCCCCCAGAGAAGACAGTTAAAACAATCGATATATGTAACTTAAATATCTTTGCTAATATAAAGGGAGTTCTTTGAGGAAGGGATCCCGTCATTCATTCATTTAATCCATCCATCCATCCATCCATCCATCCATCATGATGTTACTTGCGCTCATGGAGAAGTGTGTAATGGCAAAAGAAAACAGCCTTGCAGGTGTACGCGATGGGCACGTTCACTTGCTGCTTGATTATCTTGAAGCTGAAAAAGAGGTGTGTAATATATCCTAGTGCCATTTTGATTTTCTCATTAGAAGTCATTCACTACCAACGTTGGATTTTCTCAAGAAATAAAAGTGGGTGCTTGATATTTCTGCTTATTAATTACTCATTCAATCAGCTCTGCAGCCCTGAGTAATCACATTGCCTATAGTAGCTTTTCAGCCACAGTAGAAAGAATTAGCAATCAGACACCGGGATTGAAATTCAAAACAGCTTTTTTTGGAGAGGCAAAGACCCCTCTTAATAATCATAAGGTGGATCAAAATGTTATAGCTTTGATTCATTAAATAACATAAACTTAGAATCGCTTTATGTTTTTTGGCTGCTGGCTTGCATAGCTTGAATGGATGGATGGATGGATGGATGGATGGATGGATGGATGGATGGATGGATGGATGGATGGATGGATGGATGGATGGATGGATGGATGGATGGATGGATGGATGGATGGATGGATGGATGGATGGATGGATAGATTCTGGCTCTTTCTGTAAAAACCTTTCCAACAGATTTCACAGAATGGTAAGATGTCCCCTTTGTGTCTTCGGTGTGGGGGTGATTCTATGATGTATGGCTCAGCTGTGAGGATGCTGCGTAGCACCAATTCATGCTGATGGGCTGTCATTGTAATTCAGCACCTAATGTGGATAATTAGTCTAAATTCATGGAGTACTTGATTCCGCTGACAGCTACGCCAAATGTTTGATGAAGGCAGCAAAGTAGGAGCATCAGTCACAGACAAGCGGAAATGCATTTAGCGGAGGGCCTCATCATGTTTTATTCAATCACAGAGCGATGCTCAATTAATCAGTTTCTGCAATTAAATTAAACATGTACATGCATAAAACATGAAAGAAATATCAGGGGCGTTTAAAATGTTTTTAACCTGTAAGGAGAGAATTTATTCTCAGTCCTTCAGGCCAGCCGCTCTGACCTTAGCGAAGGGGACTTGTTTCTGTTACACACAACGTGGAGAACAGAGTGAGGCACGATGTGGTGAAGCGCATCTTAGTATGCAGCGCTTGATGCATACCACCATCCAAAGCATTTCTGTAAATGTCAAGAGCTTTGTGTTTACTAGGTCTGCCTGACCCTAATATTTATTCAGCTCAACAGCCCTCCACCCAATCATTTCTTATTGCTCCATTGCAGAAGTGAAGCTCTTGCGATCTCAAGTTTCATTGGCTGCGGTTTGCCCTATCGTCGAGCACATGTGATATTACTTTTTGCTTTCCATCAACTTCTGGAGATGACTGTGTGGAGATGAATAGTGACATTTTGAAGCGATGTGTGGGTTTGTTTGTTCAGATTTGTGCCTGTGTATGTTAATGCCTGATTTGTAAATGCAGCATCCCGGTTGGAGGGACTGTGGGTCTGTACATGCGAGGTGAATTTGGATGTGGATTCGTAGAACTGCCTGCATAATTTATGTGTTTATAGTGAGAGAGCAGCATTGAGCTGCTGTCATTGGCCACATGTTTGATATTGTGCTTTCATAAGAAAAGGCTGTTTCATGATTTAGGTAGAATCTTAACTGCACTCTTATCAATGTTAATGCAGAAAAAGCAAGCAAGGCCACAGCCTTTGAGGAATCGATCATCCACAGTTTACTTTTACCACCTAAAAAAAAAGGTGATCATGGAGGCCAGTAACACTGGAACACCTTGTTTAATGAACCCTAAAGGCTACCAGACATTATACAGCATTTAGCAAAAGTATTCATACTCTTTTAACTTACAACTAAAGCATCCATGTATTTTATCAGGACTTTATTTCATTAACTGTAAGGAAATCGTTTTTCACTTCTTTAATTTATTTATTACAAATAACCATCTGTGGTATGCATTTAAACTCAGTCCTTTCTGCTCTGATCCGCCTGAAAAAAGCTGAGGTAGGATAATCTATTGTTAGGGCATCTATTAGTTATACATTCTACAAATCTGGTCTTTATGGAAGGTAGGGGGTGGAGTGGTGGATAGGGGCAGCCATCAATGGGGAAACCACTGATGAAAGAAATCCTCCCACATACACATTTTTAACCATAATACTGCAACATGACTGGCCGACCCGTCCGGGGTAGGTTCTCGAAAGGTTGAGGCTGAAGTGGGACAAGATGAATGAAGAACCGCAAGAATTCTGCTTACAAGCAAGGTTAAAAAATATTGTAAAAATATAATTTTTTTTAGACTTGCAAATTTGGAACAAACCCTAAAATAAAATCTATTTTACCAGTGAAATGTTTTAAATTCCATGTTTATTCATAATTATTAACTACTCTGTGTTTAATACATTGAGTTTCTACCAAAATGGGAAGAAGTTTAATTTCCTTTCCAACTATTTTACAGTCATAGCATGGTTAGAATAAAGGTGGTGGTTTCTGCATGCATACCCATAGTTTTTGCAATCATGTTCATGTCAACAAGCTAAAAAAAGGAGAAAATTAGAATATTTCTCTGTTTAAAAAATGTTTGATAAAACACAAAAAATAACTGCATTTTCTAGTTTTAAGTATTCTGAATAATCCCTATGAGAAAATAGATTAAATATACAAACATTTTGACATACTTACGGTAATTCCCTTGCAGTCAGGCTGATCTTGAGCATACTGTACTTCAAGTATGTTTGAAGAGTTGTATAACTAATGTCTGCTATCTTGTTTAACTACATACCGTTTAGAAAAGAAATTCCTTTATTGTCCTACATTGGGGAAATTTGGGCGTAGCAGTGGCAAAAAACACAGAAATCAAATTACTCAATAAGAGATATTATCAAACTAAGAACATGTAGTTATATTCGTTTAGCTGCGGGTTGCATCTAGAAGATATCAAACTGGCTGATAAAGCGCTGTGTTCCTCACTGCAGGCAGGATGTCCACTACGTTCATTCCGCACTTTTAGTTTGAAAGTCCATCCGGAAGTCGTCCGTGTAACAGCTGGAACTTTGTGACTGTGGGCTCTGCTCCGGGACCGCGCTGCTTTGTGAGGAGGCTGAGAGCTCCAGTCAGAGTCCCAGCAGCGGAGCCGAGCTCAGGGCGCCAGGATGAGGCTGTGAGTCTTTCCCCGCAGCTCCAGGACTTTCCTCTCACATCCAAACTGTTTGTCTCGCAGAGAACGAGCTTTTCCACCAGCCTTTCTCTAAGAACTACCGGCGGACGGGGGCCGCTTGCCACTCCGCTTCTCTCATCACCTGCGCGTTGCTGTTGTGCGGCGCGGACCGAGACGGGGACTTTGGGAAGCGGTGACCGGGAGAGGAAAAGTTGGCCCTTGGGATGTCTGGACTTCGGCGTTCATCCTGCAGCGTCTAGGATGCTGCCCGAGGAGTTTGATGCTGCGTGCGCAGATTTCTTCTCCACATAGACTGGAGAGCATTGGTACTCCTTTAGGATCGGGTCGCTGCCGCTGCCGCTGCAGAACAGCCGTGTCTGTGTCCCTCGGTGCGCCCGCTCTGCTCTGCTCTGCTCTGCTGTGAGGACGGCCAGCAGCTCTGACCACCTATGAAGAATCTCAGCCCATAATGGAGAGCAGCC
Source organism: Fundulus diaphanus (assembly GCA_037039145.1). Taxonomy (NCBI): domain Eukaryota; kingdom Metazoa; phylum Chordata; class Actinopteri; order Cyprinodontiformes; family Fundulidae; genus Fundulus; species Fundulus diaphanus. Next base: position 9,261,192 of record CM073136.1, read on the forward strand.
TGATTCTGGTTCCTGTACTCCTTCTGTTTGCTCTGGAAACTTTGGCATCTGGTAAGTTTGACCGGAGCTGCTGGTTGCTGGGGGCGTATGCCCTGATGGAGCCTCTGCGGAGCCTTATAACGCACTGTTTGTGTGTTTGTTTGTTTTTGTTGCATGTATTCATGGGGACTGTCACCCTTTCCAGACGTCAGCTTTGGATGCAGCTGTACTGGATTTTATGTGGCGGTGTCAGAGTAAAAAGGAACAGAGAACACATGGACATCACACTTTTTAGATATCTAGCTGTAATATATATATATATATATATATATATATATATATATATATATATATATATATATATATATATATATATATATATATATATATATATATATAATATATATATATAAAGTTGAAAACAATTCAGATGTCAGTCAGTGGGTCAGTAACCACTCGCATTTATGTCAGCAACTAATCCTCCTTGGTGATGTGGTTTAAAGGCCACTTAAAGCAGCAGACATCAGAGTGGCCCAAACGCAGCTTTACCATGTGTCCTGCCCAGGGGACCCTAGGTCCACACCAACATCTGCTCCCCACAGAAATAAACATTTATCACTATTAGCAGGCCCATTAGCTGAAGAGATTGAACTATCACGGTTACAATGCGGCGTTGAGACAAAAACATTGAATGCCGGCCTGGGCGGCAGCATGCAGGCCGCCGGGGAGACGGATCGCCCTCGGTGGGGGTAGAAAGGTTGGGTTTGACTGGATGCTGAATGGTTTGGGTTGGATGTCAGTTTTCTGGGAGTGTGGCCTCAGTGAATCACTCATACCATGACTAATGCAGAATATTGACTTTTGTTTGTTTTATGACTCTGTCATTACATACAAGCATTACTTTTAATTTGAGCTTTTAGCAGCGCAAACTGCTATTGGTTGCCCTCTAGAGTGTGTAAGCCTTATGATGATGACACTCTTTTCATCATCAGCCACTGACCACATGATCATTTTTATGGCCAAAACCAATTGGGCCTGTCACTTTTCTTACTTAGTATTGAAAACATCTAAAAATGGCTTTGCTTGGTTAATCTGACAGGTTTGGTCTTCTCAACATTGACCAGATCTGAATGGAAAGACAAACGTCTTTCCTATGGAGGTTTGTTGCTTCATAAAAACCTTCTACCAGTTGAATGTGGGCACTTTTTAGTATATCTGTCCAACATACATTAGCAGCATTTAAAAAAAAAACAATTGGCTGAAGACCATTTTCTATAATTACACAAAATTAAAGTCAAGCAGCTTGTAAATATAGTTTATTGGTTAAGATATGGTCTAGGTCAGGATCTTGGCAAGGCCATCCAGAGGCTTACTGTTCACATGTTCTTTAATATATTATATTAATTAATGCTTGATATAATTAAGCTATTTAGCTTTTTTCTGCCGTACACTCCCACACTGTTGCTTTGAGGTTAGGTTGAAGAATTTGGAGGCAATGATCCTCCAAATTCTACTTTGTGCTGTTGTCATGATACCACCGCCACCATGTTTAACAGCTGGGAGGTTCTGCTTGTGCTTACAGGCCACCCCTCTTTACTCTCTAGAGTGATTTAACGTCTCTCCAGTGGAAAACTTGCCTGTCCACAGCTGCAAACGTCAGCTGAGTTTGAAGGTGTTGCTGCTGATTGAAGCAGGAGCTTGTTTTTTCGGTCGATGGCAATGGAAGACTGTTTGCTGTTGACAGTAACTCGTTTACCAGAACCCTCTTATCTGATGCTGATCGTGTAGGTGACACATCTGGATGGCCCGATGCCCTGTGATAGATTGGCAAAATGTCAAGATAGGGCTGCAGCCCACGCTTATTTTACGGATGCACCGATGTATAAATTTGGGCCGATATCAATACCCGGTATTAATATTGCTGCTATGTCTGATAACCGATATTTACCAATATGTGTGTGTATATATATCCACACACATTTAGCTTTCTGTGATGGTCAAATTTAGTAAAAGTTTGTACCGACTGAAAACTATGCAAACTGAATTTCTGAATCCTGGCTGCGATGCATCACTGTCACATGACGCACAACCAACCCCCTCCCCTCCTCCTCTTGAAACACAGCCGCAAAGAAATAAACATCTGTTGTTAGTATCGGCCCAGTTTTACTGATACGATATGTTAAATAAATGACTAACATTGGCCGATACCGATGTTAATGCCGATATATCGCGCATCCCTACTTATTTTAGTAACCAAGTATTCTATTGATTATTCTTATGATTAACCGAGTATTCGGATAAAAAAATTGGTGCATTTTTCAGATATCCAATGTAACAACGTGAGCTTATTTTACGAGGAATAGAAACACACAAGAAACAGAAAATGCGAGTAAACAAATAATTTCATTCCCTTTTAAAAAGCAAATTCAACATTTTATTGATCAAATCAAATAACCTAGCATGTCTTTAGTGTAAACCTGAATGTTCGGAGCACACGAAGCACCCACAGTTAGGAGGAAGTTAGGAGGAAGGCGTTCTAACATCAGCATGTCAAAAGCTCAGCCCTTTCTGGTTGGATCAACATGCATGCAGACCTAGGCAAGGCAAGGCAAGTTTATATAGCACTTTTCAGCAGCGAGACGATTCAAAACTAGCTGCCCCTGTGGTGGAAATGCTCCCAGACAATGAAGAGCAGACAGGGTTTGCTGAGCTCTGCTCTCTGGACTTTTAAACAGATTTGTTTGACATCAAAAAACATAATGTTATAGTTACACTCGTTTTTTTGTTTGTTATATGCAGAAGTTAACAAAAACGGGCAAACAAGTCCCCGGAACAGAGCCAGAACCAAGGTCTCCTCTAACAGGACCGTTCTGATTTGTGTCTGCGGGTTTGTGGTGGAACCTGCTTTTAAAGTGTGTTTCATTTTGCAGTGAAGGCGCCCTGCCTTGTTGTTCCCCGCTTGTTTAAACTGCAGCCAGGTGCTGCTCCGCGTTCGGCTCCCACCCATAGTTTTACTAGACGACAACACGACGCACTCACACCGTCTCACCGCTGCTTCGCTCGCATTGGAGCGTCTGACCCCCTCTCTGTTATCACATAATGGTACGATCCTATACTGTCACATGTGATAGGCTGCGTAGCTGCCATGCTGCATGATCAAAACAAAGTTGTGCAGCTAGCGGAGCTGGGGCTGAGCACAGAGAGCTGAGTGACGAAAGGAGGACGCCGGCTCTCGGCAGCATCGTTAACGCACGACACGTCCCGGTTGTTTTTTTGTCAGTAAATTACGGCTTTCTGGTGGGGGTGGTTGGGGGAGAGGGAGGGCTGTCCTTTGGAGGAGGGGGCGGGGTGTCTGCTGCTGCAGCGGATGTTTCCTGCTTAGGTGTTGCAGCCTGGAGGACGTGCTATTAAGGAATTCTAATGCCGTTCAACAGAACACGCACAGCGCGGTTTCCTGCTCAGTTTAAAGCGATCCCACTGTTCTGACCTACAGAAGCAAGTCAAAAAAGGGAGATCTTTTGACTTGGAAGGAGTCAAAATTTTTCCCCTAGCCTCCTGCCTCCATAGCTGATAACTGCACTTTTACATCCATGCATCAGCAGCGTAGACGCTCCAACATCATTAGCAGAAGTTAGAGCGTTATGCAGCACAAATAACCATCAGTAGGTCAACTGAAATTAACCAAGCCTCGACAAATTTTGGATGTAGAGGTACTCAAATCACTGGAGAAATGGTTTCAGCGCTATGTCTAGGGTGTACCCCACCCCTCAGTCACCAACCAGCTCCACTTTTACCCCCTGGAGCCCTGCCTGGATAAGCAGATATACGTAGTCCATGGACGAATGGATAGGTGGATGTTTGAACTGATGATGTCACCAACCTACAGTTGTTAAGAGTTGCTTTGAAAGACTTGCGGAGCCCTGTCATACTAATCCTCCTTCACCATTCAAGCCCATAAACATTGTGTCTAAACGTCTGACAGAACTGAATGTGTACATCACAACATGGCTGACTACGATGCTGCAAAACAAGAAATGTTTAAGGAGACATGGCCGAGTTGGTGACGGTGCGTTTTCATCTGGCGGTGCTCCAGTGCTGAGGCTTCGCTTTACAAGGCTGTAAACACTGGCTATGAAACCGGAGCAGATGAACTCAGCATCTGTGAAAATGCTCCTTCAGTGACTTCACGAGCTCCTCAGGGACGACACTGGCTGGAAAGAAGCTCCTCATTCACAGAGCACACAGTGACCTTAAAAACAAGCGCACGCTGCTTTTAGTCAGAAGGGTTCTTTGGATGCGAACATCTCTAGTTTAAATGCATTATGTGTCAGTCTTTTATTCACATTCACTTGAACTTGCTTCTCGAATAAGTAGAATTTCACCGGGACTTCTGAATGGGCCTTCCCACTCATCTTCTGATTCCTGTTGATATCTGATGGAGCTGTTCCTGTGGAGGCAGAGTCACGTTTCAGTCCTCTGCTCATTAGGCTGTTTAGCCAGTAAGGTGACACTGCTGTCTGCCAGTCATCTCTGTCTCCATCAGTCAGCACTGCCCTCTCCGTCCCCAGTGAGCATCAACAGGCCATGCACTTCAGTGAAGGGACTTCCAGGCTGAGGTCTGAAGCGGCCCCCGTGTTTCGTCACGTATGTCCGCAAACAGAGCAGGAACCAGATCAAACGGTCTGCCCCAAACCGTGGTACCCAGGCTGTAATTACAGATGGAGCCCACTAACCCATTTCCTTCAGGGACGGTGGGGGTTGCTGAAACCGCACAATTACCGAGTCCACTTAAAACCTTGCTTTGTTGTTGGTGGTCAGGAGTTTGGAAAGGCATCATTTCAGCCAGACTTGCTGCCATCTAGGTGATGAGCAGGTAAAAAATTCCACGGTTTCATGTTAACCACACAAAAACGTTCAACACAATCTGACTGCTTTTAATTACAAGTGAAAACCAGCAGTTGATCTCTTTATTCTTATTTTAGCACTCGCTAAGTTTAGTTGCAGTTTTAAAGTGCTTGTTGTGCAGAATTTTCCCAATTGTTTTATTTCTCTTTGTGAAATTACACAAGTAGAGCAAGCTGAGATTGGCCGGTTAATGAGTCAGGATATCTGCTCAGGTGGTCAGCCTGCAGTCAGCTGCTTAGCAGACATGCTGCTGAGAGTTTGCCAAATTTAAAACAGCGATAGGCGGTGTTCCCTATCTCTGCTGGACCGGCAGTGTGCAGCGATAGGCCGAGGCTTGACTGTACCTGGTTGTTTTATGGCTCATACAGTTGGAGAAAACACCAGACTAGGCTTGGGCCAGCATGGGATTCTCCCTGCATGATCACTGTGATGCAAATGCTACAGAGTTATATTAGTTACACAGTTTCTAAATTAAACGCATCACGTAATCAAATAGCTTTTGTTTTAAACCGAAAAACATTGATTGTTCTTCCTGCTGCATAAATAATCACTTTTTTAGTTTTTTACAGTTATGATGTTATATAGATTATAGGTAAAATATAGAATAAACACTAGATTTAAGAAAAAAATTCCAGTGATTACTGGAATTGAGAGGTAAAAAGGTTTGTCACAAAACAGGGAACCCTTAAAAAATATAGAAACATAATTTTTTTTTTAAATTAAGCTTTTGCAGATTCTAGAAAGAACAATCTCTCCTGTTTTGTTGCAGGCAAATAATTGTGGTTCTATTTCTTGAATTCTGCTTTGTAAGAGCCAAGGATCCTGGTCTTCCATGCGGCTCTCTGGCAGCATGAACAACAGCTTCTGTTGTCTCTCTGGCAAGAATCTGTTGAAAGTTTCATGAGCAAAATGCACACAGTGTGTATAAAAGAAAAAAAATAGAAAGGTAAACTTTATAATTTGATTCAGTTCATCTGAGTTTATTCATATAATGGCAAGTTTTTCATCTTAATATTATAAACGGTACTGATGAATGTCAACAGTTTAGTAACTCCTGTTTTTCTGCTGGCATTTTCAACATTTGTGTTTCTTATGGAGAGAAAACAGAGATGGGAAAGAAGACTTTTGGAGAACAAACCGGGAGCGTAACTTCCTCCTCCCCCACCTGCCTGCCCATCTGTTCTTTACAGATCAATTAGTCTGTCAATAGCTGCAGTATGATCCATCCACAGGAGCCACTGCAGAGCATTCAAGGAAGAATCCTAATCAGTGGTGACACATCAGAGCAAAGAAATAAACATCCATTTCCTATCATCACGGCATCAGCACGCTGAGATGGCTGTTTGAAGCTTGGCTCCATAGGTTTTCAGTCACACTAAATTTAGAAATCTGAAATAAGGCAAAAAAACATTGGGGTTAGATATGCTGAGAAGCCTGTCAGTGAACGGCCCGCTCGTTATGTAGACCTTTAAAAATAGCATGTCCAGGTTCCAGCATTCCAAATATCCGTTACGCAATTGTCTGACAATCTGAAAAACTGTTGTTGGCAACGGCCTGTCACTGTCTTTGAACCTAGAGGTGCTAGCCTTGTCTGATATTAAAGCTTATTGCCATGCAGAGGAACACAGCAAACACATGATGGGTTGCTAGCGTCTGCTCCGACGGGCACCGAACCAAAGTCACCATAATAAGCCGCAGCTCCTTTTACCAGTGGGTGCTGACAGCACAAGTCAGCTCCCCCGTCTCCTCAGAGGTCTTAAGGGCAAAGGCCGGGGGGTGGGGAGCCTCCTGGCCCTTCATCCTCAGGATGCAGCCAGATGGATGGCCCTCACCATTATCTGTCTGTTGCTGCTTGTTCCACAGAAGTAGAGGTGGAGTACAGCAAGCCACCAGTGACTGCCTTCCAACTGTAGTCCTGTTTTCAGAGGAGGAAGCAGCTTAATCCGATGCTGATTTTAGTTTTGTGCTTTAATATGCTTACAACTATAAGCACTCAGTTTGGCTCGTCCCGTTAATACAGTGGTTTGCAAACCGTTTCTGTTGCGCCCTCCTTTGAGGAATGAAACATTTTCAGGCTCTCCCAACCCCAACAAAAGTTCAACAAAACGGGTCAAAAGTGTAACTTTTATTGTTCACTCTTTTAATGTAATGAAGCTGTTGCTTTGACGATTACCCAGAATCCCTTTTCAATTTTATAAAAGTTGAATACTGTTGAATTTCTAACAACTGGCATATTTCAACATTGTTACATTTTATAAACTATATGTTATTAACAAAAGTATAAAACGCTTTGGCGAATTTTGAGCAAACTTGTAAAATATCGCAAAAAAGAAAATGCGCATCAGACGTGCTCCCATTTACTGGTTTGTAGCGAATTAACCAAGAGACGCACAGCGAAATGTTGTCATATGTTGACGTTGGCTATAATAAACAGGAAGTAGATGTTGCTAACTAGCATGGACCACAGATCAGTAATGGAGCGAGGCTTTAATGAATTTTTTTCCGCGGATCACACCTAGAAATCTCTTTGTTGGTCCACACGTACCTGTTGTACTTCCAGACCTGTTTTCGGACTTTATGGGAATATCCGAGAAGACGCCGGCAGCAGAAACAGCTGATCGGTCATGTGAAGTAAACATTCGCTACGTCAGAACTGATTCGACAAATATGTTTCCATGTCCTCCTTAGCGCATTTACTGTTTTTTCGAAAAAAGTCAAAAACCACCTCAAGCGAGCGTAAAAACCTTTTTGCGATAGTTTGTGAATTAATTCGAATTTTGCCGTTTCCATCAACCCCTTCTAATCAATACTTCAAAATGCGCATTACAAAATGTTGATGGAAACGCGACTAGTGTCACTGCGCCACAAATGGGCCCGGCATACCTATTACAGTGTTTTCAGTTGTGCTGTGTTCTCCATTTTCTTAATCGTTTATGAAAATGTACCATGTTGGTCTTCATATAGGCGGCACGCATTACTTTTAGCTAGCCATGGACCTCATCATCAATAGACTTAAAATTGACTAGCTGAAAAGATGGTGGAAATGATGTCAAGACACTAATATCAAAGACACAATTCAGGTAAATTAAGTTTTATCCCCATTGTGTACAGCGGAAAAATGGAATCTCTCTGTATAACTGAAATAATTACAAATACACGTCACACATTCAGATAATGGATGGTGACCAGTTTAAAAACCAAATTGGTGGTTTTATAACCCAAAGTCACCTGAAGCAACAGTTGAACCTCATTGTCTGTCCATATAAACATTTGAGTCTAAAGTCTAAATTCTGAACGTTTGTTTAGTGCTGCTGTCTTTTTAAGCAGGGTGTGTTTGTACACATTCGTATGTTGTTGAGTTTCAAAAGAACACACTGCATACTGGTGGTGTGGCAGGGAAGTTACAAGCTTTTTAACATTCCTACTGGTCTCTTTTACACAGAAATTGTAATTAAAACTTCGTCATGTAGACGTGTTAACAGAAAAGAAAAGCAATCATGTTAGGGCCTTAGACTTTTCAAAAGGATAAAACAGAACAACTTTGCTTTAGTACGTTCAGCTCCCTGTTATCTGCTGGTGTCTAACTCTCTGTTGTAGTTTGAATAAACAGTCTACATGTCTCAGTAGAAGACAGCTTTCTTTCTAGAGACTTCTTAAAGCTTCTGTTCTTCCTCGTCAATTTAAACATCTCAGTGATTCTAAAAATAGCAGTTGTTCTGATACAGGAAAGTATCCCGGATGCACCACTTAGACCTTGCAAATAAAATCTAGATGCACATCTCCTAAATTTACCACTTAACCTTCGGGGATGTCTGGCGTTTTTGTGTCAAATGTCTGACTTTATAATCTCAGTGGACTCCTTTATAATCTTAATTTAAGAATTAGTTTCTTACATATTTCTTTATAATGCCAGAGATCATCTTCGCTTTAATATCCCAAATTTATACCTTTAACAATGGAATATTTTTTTCTCAAATTTACGATTTTTCAACATTAGAGAATATACAAGTTTTTTCTTGTAAAAGTGTACATTTATTCTAGACATTTCTACGTTTGTGGGTGGAAATTTACACCTCTATGGCCCCGTTATTTTTATTCTTGGATCTACAATGACCCTGATACTCTGCCATAAAGCTACTCCCTGAACATCTCTTTTTTTATTCAGGCCGGTATATGGAGGCATAGAGCATGTTGCTCTGACATTTAATACGCATTAAAAAAGTTTTAAAAGATGCTTTTGTCAAAGTCACTGAACAGTACCTATTGTGTAGGTGTCAGAGTTGCATGAACAGGGTAACGACTACACTCTCCTTGGTGGACCAGATGAAGGATTGTCTTTGCTGTCAAGGTGTAGGGTTTGATACAACAGCTGGGTCAGTGAGTGGTATGAATCTGTCACCTGAGCTTAGCTTGGCTTCAGACTGAAATGTTTTGCCTGAATGAAATGAATGAGACAACCTGGGAAATCTTTTTAAATGAGTTTGAACCGGTTTACAGGACGCTATAATTCATGACTGGGCCGAAATTGTAAATCACCATGCAGCGTGTCCCAGATGGGTGACCAGATGGGTTTGCACACAGGTTTCATCGTACGGTATAACCACAATGAAAAGTAAAAGGCTTTGAAGTCTGTAGAAAAAGAGTTCTGCAGCTGTTTCTGTTTAATGTGTTTCATGTTTTCGGGTTAAAAATCCCATCAATATGTTGGATATGTAACAAAAAACATTTATTTCATACTATTTTACTCAATAATTGTGTTCAGAAATTATTCATAATTACTTAATACCTTTATTAATAAAGCTGTAACTACTTTAGAAACCATTAATATGCTGTTATAAGGCAGCTATATGACTTGTCATATACTGCTGCAAAATGGCCTTTACAAGAAAAGCATTACTCTTGCGCAGTTGAACCAGTTCATAGGAGGGATCTTATTGCTTTCATACAAAACTACTAGACTTTGCTTAAAGACATCTACATGTCTTCCTGCATATATTGCAAAAAGTATTATAGCATTAAGTTAGCACTTCAGAAATGCTGAAAATGTTTCTAAATGATTTTTGGTTGTACTTCAACCTCTTTTTTTTTCAATGACATTAAATGAAGGAATTATCAGGAGTGCACTGATACATCCAGCTACCAAGATGAGATGGTAAAAGAATGAGCACAGACGTCACACTGCATTGCATTCTGGGATAGTTGGGGGCTAGCTATCAGCATGGGTGAATGCTAATCTAGCTGGTGGTCAGAGAGAGAAGCAGCGAGGAAAAAAACAAGAAAGAGTATGTAGAGAAAGCTCAAAGGATGGTCATGTTTATAATATAATAAATTCTGTATATCATCCATTATATTATCCTTTCAAAGTTAGTACTGTTTCACGGTGGACAAAGCTCAGGCATCAGCAACAACTTTTAAGATGGCAGATTTTTACTCATGAAGTTGAAACACCATGGCGTCACAAGAGCCACTTCACAAGCAGATCTTCACTTTAATGTGAAATATTGTTGGATTTCAACATCATAACACCCATTTCAATTCTGATTCATATAATTGTGCTAACACACACGATGCAGTATTATTGCTTTGTGTTAGCAGTTAGCTGTGAGCTTCATTAAACAAAAATGATTGTTAGAGCCATTCATGATTTTTTTCCAACTTTCAAAACATCCCTGAACATCTTCCTGAGTATCAGCATCAAGCTTGAAAGTTGGCATTGTGATGGTATCTAATATTTGGACAGATGATAAAAACCTTTAGTTTCTATATAGTTTTGCTTCTCTAACAGAGACTTATTCAGCTGCATGCAAATGAAAATATTGCAATATTTTAGTGTTTCTTGCCTAGATAAAGCCACCTATCGCGCTAGTACTGCCACATTCTTGTATCACAGGGCTTCTGTGTTCTTCTTGTGTGTTTATGCTCTGTCTTCTCAAACCCCCAGCCATGGCAGATGGCCATTCAGATGGAGCCTGGTTCTGCTGAAGTTTTTTCCCCATTAAACTGGAGGTTTCCTCTCCACTGTCGCTACATGCATGCTCGGTATGAGGGATTGCTGCAAAGTCAATGGCACAATGGGTGTCCACTGTTTCTACACGCTCATCCAGGAGGAGTTAATGCTGTAAGCCAATGACTTGATGTAATCTGCTAGGTTTAATTAGATAAAAAACTTTTGAACCAGTCTATCAGGATGGTTTTAGAGCAGGGGTCACCAACATGGTGCCCGCGGGAACCAAGGAGCCCCTGAGGACCACATGTGGCACCCACAAGCCTGTTCTAAAAGAAGCACAGTCCACCAGTGAGCTGTATCTAAAACTTTATTTTATTCTCCATTACTCTTCCCGTTTATTCACACTTGCATTTATATAAATTTTAAAATGCCAACATCTATAACAAACCATGAAAAATGTGTTTATTTTACATAAAGTTAAAGTGAACTCTGACTCCTTTTAGTTCAAAGGTCAGTACTGGTAGCCCTTCGTATGACTCTGTACCAATGAAGTAGCTCTCAGTTTCAAAAAGGTTGGCTACCCCTGTTTTAAAAAACTGACTGTGTAAAGGGAATTGATGTGACACACGTTGTGAATTTGCGCTATATGAATGAAATTAATTGAATTAGTCCTTTTGCAAAATTTCCACCATCTGTCTGAGTCCTTTTTAGAAATACAATGAGGAAATTTAATGAGGATGTTTTTTTAGATGTAAATGTGCCCTTAGGCAAGGCACTTAACCCTAAGTTGCCTACTGATCTGCATATCGGTGTAATAGTCAAGTCATACTATATAAATTCAGTCCATTTATTTTACCGTTATCCAGAATTTCCACCAAGCCAAGCAAACCTTCTGCTCTGCCAGCCCTACAGGAGTCCACTTTCAAGCTGTGAGAAAACTGGGCAGCGCAGCGTAAGGAAAAAAAGAAAAAAACTCATGGGTTGAGGTGCTGCTGTTACCACTGTGACTGTATCAGCAGGTTGGAAATATTTGCGTTAGTCTGACACTTAGAAGCTCAGTGTGATAATGGCTGATAATGGATCGCTGTCTGTCCTGCTGTATCAGGATGGGTCTGTAGCCGACAGGTTTTGACAGCAGCTGTCTATGACTGACTCCAGAGCTGACAGGGACGGCTCCTTATGTGAAAAGAGATGATTACGGGGACAGCTCTTATTGTGTTATGCTGTTGATATACAAGAAGTGACTGGAGGGGTAGGAGGCACTTAAGAGGGCATGTTTTCCTGTGTTCTTGGTGGCGTATCAGCTTGATGATTGGTTGTTGATTAAGTAATTATAGCAGCCATTCTCATTATTATTGTGTTGATTTGATTGGATCTGTCTGGCCCTTAGACTTCCTTTTTACATCACTTCATCCACTTGACTTTGTATCCAGTCAAGTGGAATTATAGCTCCAAAAACTGTCTGAAACCATTTTTGGTAATTTGATGAATGTAATTTACAGCCAAAGTGACAAATTAGCTATTTTAAAGAGCTAATTTTCAGATCTTCATACTCGAATAGAGCTTATTGCCGTCGTTCAAAGCAGTTCTGCATGAAAGGATATGATTCAGAACAAGAACACTGCATAAACCAGATATTCAGAAGTCTTCTACCAGTGTTCAGATCATAATGGATTTATGTGAAAGAAGTTTTCTGGTACCAGCAGCAACCCTCCACCTCCACCTGTTAGCTGGCTGAAGGAAATTAATTCTCAAAAAATGTGCTCTTTGTTCAAAGGAAGATGAAATCATGTTGAAATATTTCCTCCCAAAAAATCAATCCAGGATGGGGTGGAACTCTACAGGGTTGATGTAGAACCCTTTGGTGGAAACAAGTGGCAGAAAACTCCTGAAGGGTAAAACACATCGGTGGCATGTAGAGTCTTATCAGTTTTGTTCTATGTTCAAGCCTCGCTGCAACTGAAGAAACTACCTTTGGCTGAAGTCCAGTCAGCTCTGTCAGGACACTTCGACCCATCCACTGTGACGTAACTGGAAGAATTGAGGCGCCTGTGAACTCTAGCTATTTTTGCTGCAAATCTCAAGGCCAACTGGTTGTGTAGACAATTGTGGATCGCTACATTGCACCCTCCGCTACTCTAAGGGCTGTAAAGGTCTCTCTTGTTGTCACAGGGGTGTAACATTGGTGTGTTGACTTCAACCAACATACTGTGTCGGCCCTTTTATAAAACACACATATGGCAAAAAAACATCCTGTCTTGAAGAGTTTTATGAGAGAGGCTCATGTTATTTTAGCACCAGTAGTGAAACTTGTCTGTTTTGTCTACGCGACGCTATTCATGCATGCTTTACATTTTTGTGTAAATACCATGAAATATTGAACCCTTGGTGTTTTTGTTGACAGACGGAATTTGGTGTTATCGTTTGATGCGAAATACAATATATGACAAGGTGTTTGGAAAAAGTTGATTCCAGCTACTGATTGGTTCCTGGAGGATAACCAAACAAACTGTCCAGGATCTACAATATGATAGCCTGACAACTATTGGACCACATGTTTAAATGTTCCTTGCTACTCTGAAGCTTTTCTGATTGTCTAGAAGTGAAAATAATTGGCAGAAACAGTTGCCTGCTATCTACAGGGTTCTTCTTTGAATAGGAACAAAAGTCAAAGCCTAATTACCTCCCATGTCTTGTGACCTTTTTTTATTTACCAGAGAGGCACTATTTTGGGTAAAAATAGTCCATCAGCTTAACTGTCTGTACCTTTTGGAAGAGCAAGCTGCTCAAGCTTTGGCCTGGTCGGCTTACTCAAACACTCTCCAAACTTTGCCTCAGTTGCTCTGCGATCACAGGAGGCCGTTTCAAGGGGTGCTGGAAAAGAAGCAGTTTGAGCTTGTATTTGGAGTTCACTTGTTTTTTTTACCCTAATTTTCTGGATCTCCTCTTCTTATAGGACTGAAATTAGTAGTTTACTGTTGTGACGTGAAAAGAGTACCACTGCAGATTAAACCTATTTAGATGCTCGGTATCAACTCTGACCCAGTGAAAGAGGAGGTGGGGGTGCCTTTACGGGAACCTCATTCAGATTATGGTGCTGTGCCCAGTTGGTCGCAGAGTAGGAGATGCAGCACATCCAACTCTAAATGCAGATTTTGCAAATTAATTCCTTTGGATTCTGTGAAAATCAAGAAGAGGAGTAGGAGGAGGCGATAAATCATTAAAACGGCACATTCTGTAAGCCAACACATTGAAAAGAATTGTACATGAGCGCGGAATAGGCAAGTTGTTGCCATGCCTTTGATCATAACCATCCCCCCACTTCTCTCTTCCTGTTCACCAATGGCAGGTCCTCTTTTTGCTCTTTCACTTGAATTTCAGTTTGAAGTGAATTCCTGGTCGATAAGAGCTATGTCTTTAGAGTAAAATGCAGGGACTGGATAGGTTAAGTACACTATCTACATGAGCTCAGCTTAGCCTTAATTTCACTTGCTAAACCAGAGCACAGGTTAATCTTTCTTCTTCAACACAGAATGATAAGGAGCAGACATGTCTTGTCCCTTTTTGGACTTGAAAAATAGATGAGTCGTTAGAGCGTCGATGTTGTATGTCTTTTGAAGCTAAGCTCCGACATTCTGATCCAGTTTATGATACAGTTATGGGATGCAGCTTTATTCCTAACTTCAAAAACACTCATTAGACAGCTTTAATGATTGAGGGATGAACAAACAGATGGATGGATGGATGGATGGATGGATGGATGGATGGATGGATGGATGGATGGATGGATGGATGGATGGATGGATGGATGGATGGATGGATGGATGGATGGAATGAATGGTTCATGCATGGTTGGAAGAGTGGATGGATGGCTAGATGGGTGATGGATGTTTTAACATATTGATGAATGAATGGATGGATAGAAGGATTAATGGTAGGATTCCTAGCAGGTAGATAGATAGATTTTTTATTTATATGTCAGTAGCTCACTCTGGTTGCATACAAAATTTACATGAAAGATTATCACATCCTGCTGGCATATTAGTTATTATTTTGGTGTTTTACGCTTTGTTTTTGCTCAATTTGTTAGCAAATAAAGCCTGTTTTTTTTAATAACAGAGGAAGTACAACACTGCAAATGTGCAGCAAGGGATAAACAAAGAAGCGGCTAACGGCTATTAGCATCTGTCAGTGAAACAATGCAGAATGGTCCAAGATCCAGTGGAAAAAAAACACAAAAAATATATGATTCCAAGAGGGAAAAGACTGTAATGTTACTGGGAATACGGTATGCAGGTTGGTGTTCACTGAAGCGGACACTAAACCTGCTGAGGCTCAGATGTGACGTGAGTAAACTTTCTGATATGAGGCTCTTAAAGTTGATGTAGCTGTAGACGGTTGGTCTTCAATCACGCTGAACTGCTGCTTTACTGCGAGGCATTGCAGAGGGTCAGGCTCGGTCCGGCTTTATTTAATAGTTTTTATTAATTAAAGCTATAGTTGGTAATCCTGTTCAGAAACACTTTGTAATACTGGGCAAAATGGTCCTTTCATCCTGAAAGTAGTAAATACATTATGTATTCACAAAAAGGGTGTTAAAAATCATTTTCTGTGGGAGCTGTATGCCTGTAAAAACTCTGACCAATCCATGCCCCTTGGTCCGAAGGGCATGGATTTGACAGTGTTGTTCCTACTTTCATTCCCATCCGTCCCTCAAGTTCCGGGGGAATCGACATATCTATTGGTTGTCCCACATGCCAAACATTCTGACGCGCTCACGTAACGCCAGTGTTCGTGCTCGTTCCTACCGAGTTTTCCACTTTCTGGCTGTGCATGCACACTTCTAGTGTTTACGTATTTGGTTAGCTTAGCGGTTAGCTGTTCATTGTAGCTCCACTGCTCTCACCATAGACTTTGAACATGGCTGAGAGTCCCATGAAGTGAATCATGTTTATGATTAATTGGCATTATGATAGTTCTGCGATACTGCCAATACATCTGTTTATATCTGATCATCGTGCTCGGTGCTGGGGCTATTTTTATCCACAAAAAAAACATTATCAGGATGGATGCTTGGTGTATATAACTTTATTTTATCATGGTCAAACGGTTTCAGTCTTTTTTCATAAGCATATAACGTGGCTATATACCTTTAAGGTTCAAAGATCACTGTTTATTTTGTATTTTTCTCAAAGTGGATGTGCTTTATTTTGCCAAAGTGTCTTCCTATCTAACTCATGGATTGCCCATCAAAATTGCTGCGCAGCTCTGACCAAGATAGAGCAGATGTCGGACCCATGCAGTACAGTTGCAGAAAACCTTAAGTGGCTCTGCCCCATTCACTTTGACCAGATCTATTTGCTACAATGCAATCTTATGCATGAAAATGGCTCTGAACAGATGCACAATGGTACAACCATACATCTTTGACCCCGAGTCAGACACAGAAGTAGAAGAAGTGGAGCCTCCTGCACAACCAGCAAGTGGTTTCTGAACAGAACGTTTTCTGAATAGACACAGGGCTATCAGTAGCCTATTAGTGTTAGCTTCTGCTAAATGACAGCTCATGTTCATGCTAAACAGCCATTCTACAGCGCATACATGCTGTAAAACCTAGCGACCCTTGTGAAGCTTCGCTTGGGTTGCTAGGTGAGGGGCAGTGCCCGCTGATTGTGATATAATAATCGGAAGGTTTTAGAAATGGCTCGTTTTCCAGATACCAACAAAACATTAACTTATTGACAAAAAACGGCCAGATGTTTTTTTTTTTACTGCTTGGACTGTTTCTAGAAGCTGTAGAGACCCAAATGGAAGCCCAAAAATGGGCAAAAATTGAATTTTGCATAATAGGTCCCCTTTAAGCACCATTTGTTCATCAGATCAGTTGTGCTATAACATACTGGGACTTAATGAACTTGTGACTGTTGCTCTAATTCTCTACTTTTTCAGAAGGATTGAATCTGCTTAAAGAGGAAAGTCTGCTTAAGTAGTTGGTGAAATAAGGCCGCCAAGTTAGCAGGACGGGGACTGCCTCTCAGCTGTACATGTCAGCATTGGTCCTCTTTACTTTCTTTTTAACAGTAGGATATGCTGACACATTTATAAATCCACTGAAAGAGAAAATGTTGTTCTTTCACACTTTGTTAACTCACCACAGCGTAGAACCATAGTAGTCGCTCATGCTCTTGGCTGCTTTGTTTTAAATTCTTCTCATTCATTTATGGCCACTTCTTTGCTATATTCTATATCTCTGTCACCTTTTAGATTTTGTTCTCCTTTACTTTAGTTCTGCAGTTGAAAGGACTTTGAAGTTGTTTGACAGTGATTTATTCTGTGTATGTATTTCTCCTGATGGTTCAATATAGTATAAATACAGAGTGCTGCTATGTGATAAAGTCTTTTTGATGTTCAGTCTGTCAGGTTGGCCTTAGCAGGTAGGAGGAGCAGGTTCAGGCTGCAGAGCTGCTGAAGTGGAATTAACTGAATAAACTGGCTGCTTCTTTACTTTCATGGAAACCTTGCTTTGTGAGTGCTAGCCTTTATTCTTTGCACCTTTTAAACTCAGGAAAGGATCTGAAAGGGAATAAGACAACATTGTATGAGCTAACCATCTGAGCTTTTCTATACTTGGTTTATTCAAAATTAAAAAAAACCTGATGAATCTTGATTTTGAGATTGGTTGAAAATGAATGAATGGTAGGTAGTTTGCATGTTCAGCTCATGGTCAAACCGATGCGCTGCAGAGCATTAAGGGGTGCATGGGACCATGCTTGTGGGGCTTTCCCAGCTTGGGGCATGAATCACTTTACTGGACAAAAAGAAATATCTACAATTTGGGCTTTTGTTTGGTGTGTTTCTATTAGATTCATAATGATACAGTCAGTTGGCAAGAGACAATAAACAACTAGTTATATTTTTAGGTGAATGAGATTTTCACCAATCACAGTCCAATGCTTTAAGACATCTGTAATCAGTGAAGAATATTCCAGTCAAGGTATGACCAGACCATCTACTTCTTATTTTATGTGTGTCTAATTCTGTGGTGGTCCCAATGCAAAATAGCTATAAAAAATGTTCCTTTTTGCTCTCACAAAAACAATAAATGTTAGATAAATCTTAACATTTATTTAAATAATCTCTGTTCAGTGTATAATTATCCATCCAACGTTTGAGCAGTTGAAATATTTTAGATATTGACCTACAGATGTACCGATCCGTTGTGGTGAAGAGAGAGCTGAGCCAAAAGGCGAAGCTCTCGATTTACCGGTCGATCTACGTTCCTACCCTCATCTATGGTCACGAACTTTGGGTCGTGACCGAAAGAACGAGATCCCGGATACAAGCGACCGAAATGAGTTTTCTCCGTAGTGTGTCTGGGCTCTCCCTTAGAGATAGGGTGAGGAGCTCAGTCATCCGGGGAGGACTCACAGTAGAGCCGCTGCTCCTCCACGTCGAGAGGAGCCAGTTGAGGTGGCTCGGGCATCTGGTTAGGATGCCTCCTGGACGCCTCCCTGGTGAGGTGTTCCGGGCACGTCCCACCGGGAGGAGGCCCAGGGGGAGACCCAGGACACGCTGGAGGGACTATGTCTCTCGGCTGACCTGGGAACGCCTTGGGATTCCTCCTGAGGAGCTGGCCCAAGTGGCTGGGGAGAGGGACGTCTGGGCCTCCCTACTGAAGCTGCTACCCCCGCGACCCGACCCCGGATAAGCGGAAGAAAACGGACGGACGGACGGACGGACGGACCTACAGATGGCTTTTGACTCAATAAAAAAAACCTGGGATGTAGCTCTTTAGTTTATTTCCGCTATCAAGCTTTGCTGTTACTAGCTGCTAACAGTTAGCCCGTATTAAAGGAGAAGTCCGGTCAAAATCAGAAATCAAACTGCTGAAAGTACTTTAAATATAAAACTATTACATACTGTGCAATAAATTATACGTTTTTTTAATTAAGAATAATTTTCATTTAATCGTGTTTATGTGGCGAAATCCATCTTGGTCAACAATAGTACTGTCACCTCCCATTTTGTGACGTCACTCAGCGGACCCGCTGTTGAGCAAGTCCCAACGCTCTGTTGTTTGTCACGACGCACTATTTTCCAACATGGCGACGACTGATGCTCTGTATGAAGCAGTGATGAAGTACTTAGTGACAGTGATGAGAGTTCTGTGGAGCTATCATCCTCTGATAGCGATATGGATTTTTTAGAAGAGTTTCTTGACAGAAACCGGACTTATTTCCAGTGCAAACTCAGTCGGGCACCCGAAGATATATATATACACGCGCGCACGTGTGTGTGTGTGCACGCGCGCTCGCTCCTCTGCAGCACGGCTTTCAGGCGCTTCAGCGGAGGAGAGATCGCACTGAAATGACTTGAGTTATATTTAACCTCTAGTAAATAGGGCAGGTGGTCATTATTGTATAAATATTAAAATATAAAGCATTCCAGCACATGCTGGGGCGGAGGGATACCACATCACATGTGGTATCCCTCCACCCCTCTGGTCGGTAACCATCCCCGCAAATTCTAAATTAAAAATTAAAAATTTAAAAATGACTTACCGAAAATCCTCGCTCTCATGTCATGTTCAAAACATTCTTCTTCGAAATGGTTGCTGCATATGACGTGTTTTCTCCCTGGCAAGAAGTTAGATGGCAAATTCGTTCTCTTCAAGTTGGCAATCCAGCGACGAGCCCGGTGGCTCATGAGAAAGTTGAAATAAGATATGTTTTTTCCACTTTTACCAGTTGTGTTGGAACATCCAATGGCCATGCACGTGGGCATTGTTGCTGTAAAAATAGCTCTTGCGAATGTCAGTGGTGAAGTCCTCTGGAAATCCGAAAAAATTGTTGATGATCGCAGCTGTGTAGAACGGCTCCTATTGACTTTGCTTGGAAAGAGCGGAGAAATGCTGTCGCCGCTTCCGCTTTTCCACGTCGCAGGATGTGATGTCAGACGGCCTCCATACACAGGGATCCAGACGACAATTTATGTTTTTATTTTCTTATTGATTAAAGATAAGTTCATTAAATTTTCTTATTGATTAAAGATAAGTTCACGAACGTATTAGTTTTAGTTATAGCTAATGGTCCCCTGATTTTTCCTTGTTGACCGGACTTCTCCTTTAAACATGATGGTTTTAAACACAGATACCGAACTTAAAGACGTCAGCAGTAACTTTTAAGTCTCTCGTACATAATAATGTGAAGTTGCACCAACTCAGCTGATTAAAATGGCTGAATTCGCTCCCCAGCATGTCACCTCGCTCTACAGAGACCTGCAAGCAGGGTCCGAAATGAACACTCGCCACTCGCCAAATGCGAGTAAATTTCCCGTTTGGTGAGTGAATTTCAGAGGGCTAGCTGCCACATGGCGAGTAAATCTTTGTACCAAATAAATTAAAAATAAAATAAAAATAACAAAGCCCATCTGGGCTGCGGATGATCCGTTCACAGAGCTCAGTCTAGACCCGCCTTCTGCGGAGCTGGTTCAGCTTCTTTCACATCTTATTTCTGGGGAGAGTGGCTCCCAGATAAAGCCTTCATTCAAAACCAGTCATGGCTGCACGCTGGATCAGAAAACAGATCTGCTAACCAGATACAGTCTAAAACGCCCATTAGTCTGTTTATAAGTTTCGTTTTTATTAATTCTGCATTTAACTACGTGCGCTCCGAGGGAAGGGAGGAGAGAGGCGCTGTAACTGCGCCTCTCTCCTCCCTTCCCTCGGAGCCAGGTGCTTTTGTCAGCGACCAGCCTTCAAAACGTGAATCACTACGTTTAATGTCCTTCCACTCGTACCAAAATGTCCCAATTAAAATCAATAGGAGAGTCAGTAGCTATGTTTAATGCTCTTTTGTATTTAACGACACAGAGCCAGTGGTGCTTCGGTGGGCTGCTGTCTTGCGCTTGAATTCAGGTGCGCAAAATTACATCACGTGTAATATAGGTGCGGACTTTTTAAGGAACTTGTAAAATCAGGGGCTTCAGCTCAGACCCATTATTCATTCTCTTCCCTCTAAAGGAGCTCTTTACAGTCTTTATGCATTTTCCCCACTGTTTATCCCTCGCCCGTAGCGCACGAGGGTAAAATCCAGCCGCTGGATCAGCGTAAAGACGCAGCGTGAACCCCTGCGTGCTTTAAGTGTTGCAGCTGAGAGAAAAATGTTGAACCGAAAAGGCTTGATGAAACTCTTCCTCATTCACAAATTAGACCAACACGGATAGAATAATGATAATCTGTAGTGTTTTTTATTCCCTGGATGTAAATGTGATAATTCTTATTGTGCCTTTTATAATCAGCTACAATATTTTCTTATTAAAGTCATGAAACAAAGATTTCTCTTCCAGGGTCCAGACAGCCACGCCCCCCGAAAATTAACATAATCTCACTCTTAATTTTTGATAAAAATTGAGGTCTGGTCAGGATTAATATTGTTGCCGGTAAAAAATATGCCTGGCCGGTTGATTTTTACATCTACCGGCCAACTTGGCCGGTGAATCAGGAAGTTAATTTGGGACACTGCATTGTGTGTAAAACATACACAATGTAAAACTTGCAGGAGACCAGAGACCTTGTGGACAGACTTTTACACACCACTGCTTTAGCCCTTTGGTATTTCACATTTTCGTTCATAAGAGAGAACTTATTTTACCTTTAAGTATGTTTATTGATATATAACATGAGGGTCTTCAAACATGGCGGTCAGCAGCCTTTGACACTGTTGACCACCGTGTCCTTCTCGACTGCCTACAGCACCTTGTAGGACTCACTGGTACTGCCCTGGAGTGGTTCTGATCCTATTTGTCGGACAGATCAGAATTAGTCTCCATTGGTCGTGCCAGAACCCTGAGTCATTCTGTCTCCTGTGGTGTGCCTCAAGGATCAATTCTCGGACCTCTGCTTTTTAATGTGTACATGGTACCACTTGGGCATATTATCATGGGGTCTCATTCCATTGCTATGCTGATGACACCCAACTGTACCTTAGACTTGGTAGCAATGTGTCTGAGACCCCACCCTTTCCTTCTTCATCATTGTCAGCCACATCTTTGCTTTACGCACCTCTCTCGTCAAACACAATGGGGCTTTCAGTCTGGATTTCTGCTGGATCCCTGTGACTTCATTAGCTCATATGTATTTTTTAAAGTTACTGCCATGCTGTAGAGAGTCATGCATAGCAGCTAAGAGGTCCTTAGAGAGCCCATAGTGTTCATATTAGAAACTCTTCTCAACGCGTTGCAGACTCCAGCTGTCTCCTTAACTGGATTTGAGTTTGTCTTTTCAAGCCTTGTCCCTATCTGTTCACTCGCTTTGAGCTGAGTGACTGGGGAATACTGCTCATCTGAGAAATTCAAATCTCCTTGAGATGTGTGTCAGTGCAGTCAGTCTCTATCATGCAGATTAGTAGGATTTTACTGTCAGTTCAATGTGCAGCCTCCAGTAGCATAAAAGAATCTTATGCAAAGGTCGGGGTTAAAGAAAGTCTTCTAAATTGTAATACATTCAGTGACAATTTCCTCCACTTCCTTGACTGATCTGGACACGTTGGTGACATCCAATATACAGATGGTCGAGTTTATTAGTTTGGGATAAGAGATCTTTTCACAGTGCCTGCCTTTCTCTGGTTGCCAAGCATAAGACATGGTGTTCAGTAGTTTCCATTTGGACATTCTTTGTTGATACTTAGCTCAGCCGTGTTGTTCGTCTGGTCCTCTTTAGAAAACCTTTATTTCGATTTTCCACAGTTTGCTTCACTGCTGCTCACACTGTAAAATTTATGAGTCAGCTCTCAAATGGTCGCCTCTGCCGAGCTCTTACCACTGTGGTTTATTTCTACCCTGATGGATATACAATGCAGGACATTTAGGTGAACAGCCCAGATAAAACTCACAAAAATGTTCGAGGACAATCACTAAAAAGAATATATTTTCCCTGATTTATACACTGTAAACTATACTTATAGATAGCAATAGGTCACATTTGATATGTATCCTCTGTTGTGTTTGCCGAGGACGACAATGCCACATACTAGAAGATGATTGGATTACAGTCTTGTATTTGTGTAACTGACCTGAGCAGTGCCTTGCAAACATCTTCACACTCATAGAACTTTACACACACATTACAAGCACAACATACTTCATGCGATTGACCAGTTGTGAATAATTGTGACATGGAAGGAATATGATACATGATTTAAATTTGTTTACAAAGAAAAGCAGGAAATGTGGCATACATTTATGTGTATCCCCCTTTATTCTAACATCCTACACTTTGATAAATGTAAATAAATGTTAAATTTTAAATTTTAAATGTACGTTTTCAACTTTTGACTGAGACTCTTAAGGTCTGTAATTTGATTGTGCTGCTCTGATACTTTCTATTCCATTGTATTTCAAGGTAGACAAAATAGACATTTTGTTTTGCGTAATGTAAAATGTATGGAAATTCACAGGGATGCTTTGAGTGCATTTCTGACAGTGGCAGGCTGAAGCCCAGTTGTTATTTCTACTCAATCTCTTACCAAGTACAGTGCGTTTGGACCATTTTTGTTTGTGTCTCCATCTGTGTGTGGGTCATTGCATTGAAAGAAGGCCATCACACTATTCTCTAGATCCCCATCATCGAGATGCACTTTAGACGAGTTCTTAATCTTCCAAAACCTTAGAAAGGATTAGTGGGTTGGAGGAATTTGGACTGCTTTTCTTATCAGTTAGTGTCAGTAAAGTTAGAGCCTTTGAACTAGTTCTTTTTAATGGAGCTGCAGGCTGCACCAGGTCAGCTCAAAACAAAGTATCTGATCCATGAACACATCACCAGAGATTCATCCAAACTCAAAGGAAGAAGTAATTCATCTATTGTTTATTACTTTATTTGTTTCTTGACTGAGTTAATGATGTACATAAATTATAGTTCTGTGAAAAAGTAATTGCTCCTGCATATTTCCTCTGCTTTGCTTCTTTGTAACAATTAAATGTTTTATTGTATAAAAATTAGAACAAAAACAGTTAGAAAATGATGATTTTATTCATAAAAGGATAAAAACAACCCAATCCATGGCATCACAAGGAAAAGCAATTAACATATTTTATAAGGTGCACCGGATTATAAGGCACACCGTGAATTTACGTGTCTTTTTGTGTCTTTGTCCACATATAAGGCGCACTGGATTATAAAGTGCATTACATGTTCTTCCCAAGTGTGTAATATCACTCCATCCCTCCGGCAGGGTGGCCAGACGTCCCCTATTTCCAGTCTTGCCACTGTCCCGACGTAGAAGAGCTTTGCCGAACTCACCTTCCCCTCCCCATCGGCGTTGCAGTTCAGACAAAACAAACCAAACCCCAAGCAGAGATTCTATGATTAACTAAATCAGAGACGTCCCCAGTTTTCATTAGAGAAATAAAATGTGGTCACCTTACACCGCTCTCTCCTGAGAGGGAGAGCTATCCGTCTCTGCCGGTAGGACAGAGTAGTTGGACGACAGTGCCCTGTTTCTAACATAAGGCCAAAAGAAACAGAACTTTTATATTTAATTAACTTATGAGGTTTATTGTTGCTAGCGCGTACTCTGGGCGCGGGTTGCCTTAAATGAATGCACTTCTAGTTTAGACATTACAGTCAGGCAGTCTTGTAGACTGCTCATGGGTCCTGTTACGGGACTGATCAGGTAGTGACACAGTGTACCGTAATGCTCCGAATATCCATTGAGCAGAGCGGGTTCGTTGCTTACCGTAGTCGTACTTACACATTTTAAAAGATATTTGAGCACATCATACCACATAAAATCAGTCACTAAGCACAACAGTATTCACATATAAGGCGCACCAGATTATAAGGTGCACCATAATATTTGAGAAAATGTAAGGATTTAAAGTGTGCTTATAGTCCGAAAAATACTGTATGCCCCAGGTTGAATCATGAATTAACCCTGAATATGTTTGAAAGCTGAGTTCAGTTTCATCGGCCAAACCCAGGTCTGATTATTACCAGACTTGAGGAATTTTAAAAACTCGCTTAAATACAACTTTTCTGACAGGATGAAGTAGGATAAAAGATCTCAAAATCAACAGAAAATACCCTGATATAAGGAAATGTACTAGTTCCAACCAATCTCATACTTGAAAAAGGTGCCAAGTGGAGGAGGTGCCTGGCAAACCAAGGAACATGCAGGGGGTGAGGGCTGGGCGTGGCCTGGGCTACTTGTAAAAGCGAAATAAATCCTAACTAAACTAACTCAATGCTAAGACAATTCATTGCTAACCTGAAAATCAATAGAACCGCATAACTCACTATTCAAACTCCAACTCGCTACGGGGGCACAAGATGGCGCTGCCTTTATACTCCACAGTGGCAGAGCTGCTGACACGTCAGTTTCTCCAAATGACGTCAAAAAAACTTTTGAACCAGTAGCAATACTGATTTGAAATTCAATGCAAGACACCCACTGAACCTTAGGAGGGCAGAGAAAAGTGGTATTTTTAACAAATATGCAGTAAATTCTCAAAATTTGACCAGGATATATGGACAGCAGTATAAGACAACCATGCTAACAGTTTATTTGCATAAATTGTTGATTTGTTACCCTTTAAAGTACTTCTTGATTCTGAGATCATACAAGTTGCTATATATTAGAAAGTTCATATATTATGATGACCCGAGGAAAAAAACAAATTCAATGACAAAGTGGATTTTTAAGGCTTTTTAACGCAAGGCTCATAAAAAATGTTGCGCCGGGTGTCACGTGACCGATGACATCATTCGTTGACAAGCGTTGATCTGTTGACATTGCAACAAGTTACTTCCTGGTTGCAGACTCGCTTTCTCAAGCACAAATAGACGGATTAAACATGGCTAAAAAGTGTGTGGTTTATGGTTGGTCAAATACCAACAAGGATAATGTCTCTTTACACACATTTCCGAACCCGAAAAGTCCCGGAGGTGAGAAAATCCTCGCTGAATGAAATCGCCAAGTAGCCGGTAGCCTCTAAACTTTCGTTTCAGACGCAGCGTTGCCTCACGAGTTCTGAGCGGAGTGTTTCTCCCACTCCAGCAGCGACAATCCATGAGTGGCCTGAGCCCAGAGAAGCTCTCTGCGCTCAATCAGACCCCACCGAGCTCTCTGCTGATTTCTCCTTCTCTCCTCATCGCGCAGTGGGAGCGGAGAAATCCCTGAGGCGTTTAGAGCCGTGGTGGGGATAGACCCACAGCCCTTTCGGTTCGGAACCCCCATGCCTTTATTAAGTAAAATTCCAGGAACACATAATGCTGAGACACTGTGGTTTGTGCTGAATGTACATCTTTTTCTTTTATGTGCCGTTTTGGCGAATTTCAGCCATCATAAACGATGCCAGGCAATCGGGCTTCGACGAGTTGTTTCCGTGTTTACATCCGAAGTGTCAGCCAGAACCGCGATTATAAGACCCGATTCCAATTATACACTAGCAACCCATTTCGTTTATTCTCCTAAAATGTTTTTCTCAGACTTACCCGAATCGTAACAGACGCTTACGCTGTCTTTCGTGTTAAAATCATCACTTTGTGAATCCTCATTTGAACTTGTCGTTGTGTTCTCCATTGTACTCTCTGTAGCGTAGCCTGAGCTACATCAACAAACTACGTCATCGTACCACGTGACCCGAATTGTGGATTTTCAGCCTAGCGGTCGCCGACAGACAATTTTTAGTCCTTAAAAAAACCTTTAACGACGCAATCACGATCTTAATGCCACATTTTTTGAAAATATGGTCACTAATGCATGTATTTCCGAGTTGGTTGATCTCAGAATCAAGAAGTACTTTAAGGTTAGAAGTCATAATCAACAATAGTGACGTGTTTTGATGTGTTTGATGTTTTTATGTTTTGACGATGTAAAGCACTTTGAACCGCCTTGTTGCTGAAATGTGCTATATAAATAAACTTGACATGACTTGGGTAAAAATGGCCTCTATGGGAGAGTTACCAAGGTTTAAACTACTGCTGATCAAAAAGAACACAAAGGCCTGCCTCACATTCACCAAACACCTATGGATGCTTGAGTTTGTGTTCAGGATTTAGGAATCTAGAGATTTTATTGTCATTATATAACCATAATGAAATTTTGACGAGACACTAGCTCAGAATTCACATTATTGCTTTTTTCACATAATTGTACTTCCAACACGCACTCATCTTTAGTTTGAGAAGGAAAGACAGGGCGCAGTTAAAGCTGAATAAAACTAGATCTACCTTCATCTGCCTTCCACCGTGGAGAAACCAAATTCATGACTAAGGATTTGCAGCTTGTGATATTTTAGCCTTGCAAATCAATGCAGAGAGTTTAACTGTCTTCACAGATTGTTTTTTTAACCATGAAATTAGAGTCTAAAATTACATGTTTGTCTTTAATTGGTTACGTGTGTAAGTCTGAATGTTTAAAGGAGGGCATGTGTGTTCTTCTTGCACCCTGCCACACTCTGTACATCTGTCTTGTAATGATCTAAAAGGTCCTGCTCTAAACCGGGAGCAGAATTGTTGCGTAAATCCTTAATCTCAAGTACTTTTGCAAAAATGGCACCATTGAAGTCTGTGTTACATCAGTCTGTCATTCTTTCCGCATTTTATAAAATTATATTTGCTTTTCCATCATGGCAATGAGTCCACCTTTAATCCTGTGTTTCTTCCTGTTTTGGTCAGGATCTCGTCCCAGGTTAGAGGATGCTGCTCCTCGGATCATCGAGCATCCATCTGATTTAATCGTGTCCAAGGGAGAACCAGCCACACTCAACTGTAAGGCCGAGGGGCGGCCCACGCCGACAGTAGAGTGGTACAAAGATGGCGAGCGGGTGGAGACGGATCGAGAGGACCCTCGATCCCACCGCATGCTGCTGCCCAGCGGGTCCCTCTTCTTCCTGCGAATTGTGCACGGAAGGAGGAGCAAACCCGACGAAGGCGTTTATGTGTGTGTGGCACGCAACTACCTGGGCGAGGCCGTCAGTCGCAACGCATCGCTGGAGGTGGCCAGTAAGTCACGTCAGAGCTTAGCTGCTAAGTTGTGTAAGCACAATGGTAGGAAAAGAAAGCAAGTAATAACACTAGTTTAAAGAATGATTGTCAGATGTTTCAAATGAAAATCTTCCCCATGGGGACGGTTCCCACTCTAAAGGCTTTCCTGAAATGCAGAACTAGAGAAAATCAGCCACAGTAAGGATGAAGATTGAAGTGTGAAAGTATGCTTGTGCGTAGGTAAGATAAGGTGTTGGACTCCGTGAAGTGCTTGTCCATATAACAGGTGTCCAATTACCGGAGGCTTCTGTTGTAAGAAAGGATTGAAAACACAAATATAGTTCACAGGTAATAATGTTAACCACGCTGTGAGAGTCAGAAAGCGGAGACTCCGCTTCAAAGGACTCCCTGCTCTCTTATCATGGGCCTCACTCGGCTCAGTTAACTTGAATCACAGACCTCGACCTTGGTGTCAGATCTCTGGGCAGCTTTTACCCCGAGCCCCCCTCCAAAGCCTCTGACACCACATCCTATCTTTATCCGCTCCGCAGAGCCTGGCCTGCTGTCACGCTGCGACCGGGCCCTGCTAATGTGCACGGATGACAGCCAGTTCAAGCGACAGAGATAGCAGTTGTCGCCACTGGACAGGAAAGCTGGGAAACTTTCTAACAGGGACAGGACAAGGGGACAACGTTAGCTGCCAGCTTCTCACTAGCAGATGCTATTTTCTTAAAATACAACAAACTCCTGTCAGATTGGACTGTGTGATTCTTCTGGGGGGTTCTCCAAAGACAGGCTGCTTGTGAACATTTCTGATTAAAACTTGACTGCTTAACTGTTCTATTAACTGTGGTTAAAGAGGACTGCCATTAAAAGCGGCTTTGTTATGACAACTGGAATTCAGAAATAAAGAGCAACTGTCAATTTAAATATAACTGCAAGTCAGTCTGAGTCTCACTAGTTGATCTTTTCATTTGTTATTGAAAAATGAAATATGTTTGCTGATACCTGTGTTAATATTGCTTTGCTTTTGTGATTAGCAAATCATTGAACTAACATCTGAGCTGGCACCATTAGTCTCTGTAGTATGATGTTGACTGTAGTCAGGCGGGAGTTGTTGGGGGCTGGGGTGCCCGTCTCTAGCTGTCTTTTAGCCACAGACCAACCTGCACATCACCAGTCCGTCACATGGCAACACAGTGACACACTGCACAAGCAAACATGCACAAACTGAGACCCAAGGGAAATTTAGAAAGACCTTTCAGCCTAACATTCTTGTTTTTGCACTCTGGGAGGAAGCCAGGGTACCCAGAGAGAACACATGTATGCACAGGGAGAACAAGTAAACTCCATCTGGAAAGACTCCAGGTCAAGATTCAAACTCAAGACTGTCTTGATGCAATACAACAGTGCAAATAACCCTTGCTTAGGATACAGATGTGCTGTGTGTTTACACAGATCAAGCACTGGAGGTCAGCTCTGTAAACGAAACACTAATTGTTTAACTGGCCCCAACTCTGGTGTTCACTTAACTCCATGCTGTGGCCAGATATTTTTTGTGAAATCAGTGAAACATCAGACTGCTGTCAAACACTTTATGAGAAGGCATCCATTTTCCTGAAAGGCTTCAACCCTATCCACGCCAAACTCCATCTGCCTTCCTAGAAAACCAGTGTGAATCATTCTCCACCTTCCAAAAACAGCATAGATGTGTGAACTGTGTCCATCACCTTACCCGCCTCTTGAAGGGTTTCACTTCAGTCTTACTCTTTTTCTGTAGGAACATCAGCTGTGGGCTCTTCAGAATCTTGGCCATATTTGGAAACCAAACTGGTGGAGTAGGTGGAGGTGTTAAGAATCACTTTTCATAATATGTGCCAAGTGCCTTTTAGTCTATGAATACCCCTAAATGTTTGGTTTCTGTGTCTCTGATCTATAGTATCTTAAAAAAATATGGTCCTATTTTTTTATACAGTGCAGTAGATATGACGTTATTGCCTCCTTTAATGGGAAAAATTGAGCACCTGTTGATGGCTGTTTTAGAGCCTTAGACCAAGATGGACAGAATCTCAAAATGTTTGTTAAACTGCTTGTTAAACATGTGTTCTTAATGACCTGGCCTGTTGGCAGACACCATGTTACACAGGTTGACTCAAAGCAGTTTTCTCCACGGATAAATGTTTCTGTGCTTGTAGCAAAGGTCAGATCGATTTTGTAATCGTACCATCAGACCTGCGGTGATACGTCTTGGACGCTTGCGTAGGCAGACCTGTCAACCAGTCACCAGCTGGTAGTGGGATCCGGTGCCAGGGTAGGCTACCTGACAGACCCGGTAAACCCAAACAGGTGGTGAGGGTGAGCTGGCAATGTTTGGCGGGGGAACCTGTCTGAATAACCTTCCATTCACACCTCTGGTTGAATTTCTCTCATGTCCCGAGGGAGTTTGGGGACATGGACTCTGAATGGATAATATTCAGGGCCTCCTTCACAGATGCTGGTTCCAGGAGCTATGGCCTCAAGGATATCGGTTCCTGTAGCGGTGGCAACCAGAGGACCGCTTGTGGACACCAGTGATGATGAAACATCAGGCTGAAGAAGAAGGCCTTTAGGGCTTGGTTGTGCTAGGGCGGGGGGGAGTTAAAGTGCGGCCCCGGGGCTGTTTGTGGCCGCTTGAAAGAATTTTTTCAGTAATGCAAGAATGGTGCAAATCTGGCCTCCGAGCAATGGCAGTTGATGCAGATGGACATTTACCCCTCGGTGTGACATATTCTCAGAGAAAAATCTTAAAAAAAAATAAAAATATATACAATAACAAAAAAATCAAATTTATTAACCAGGTTTCTGTGATCATCTTCATTTATGTGGGTTGGCTGGACACAGCCTTAGATCAGGGTGAGGAGCTCCTATACAGAGGGAGCTTTTCTTCTCTGCATCAAAAGGGGTCATTTGAGGTGGTTTGAGCATCCGATCAAAATGTCCCCTGGGTGCCTCCCTTTGGGGGGTTTCTGGAAATGTCCCACTAGGAGGAGACCCTAGGAAATACGTAGAACTCACTGAAGGGATTATTTTCCACATGCTGGTCTTGGAACACCTTGGGATCCCCCACAATGAGCTGGAGGATGTTGCAGGGGAGAGGGATATCTGGGGTTCTTTCCTGAAACGGTTCCTGATCTCTGATATGTTGTAAGCACGTTCTTCTGTGCTTTTGTGTCACTGCTTTGTCTTCTCTAATCCCCAGTCGGTCGAGGCAGATGGCCGTTCACACTGAGCCTGGTTCTGCCGGAGGTTCTCCTCCCTGTTAAAGGGGAGTTTTCCTCTCCACTGTCGCTTCATGCATGCTCAGTATGAGGGATTGCTGCAAAGCCATCAACAATGCAGACGACTGTCCACTGTGGCTCTACGCTCTTTCAGGAGGAGTGAATGCTGCTTGGAGAGACTTGATGCAATCTGCTGGGTTTCCTTAGAGAGGAAACTTATTGACCAATCTGTATGATTTGACTTGACTGAATTTGACTTTGTAAATTACCTTGAGATGACGTGTTGTTTATTTGGCCCATATAAATAACGCCCCGTGACGCTGAAATGCGCTGGCTAAAACCTGCTGGTTGGAGTTGCTAATTTACCCCATTCATCCTCCCAGGTATGTTCCATATTATTCAGCCAATTGTGGATGCAGTTGTGTAATTTAATAAATTGGTTTACCAGATTAAATGTCAGCTTTTAGTCTTGGATTGTGTGAAATAAATGTCTAAATAAATGCGTATGGTCCGGTGCAACTTAGATATGTTTTATTCCTGTTTATGACACATTTTTTCACTGATGCGACTTATATACCGGAGTGACTTATAGTCTGAAAAATATGGTATTAGTCATCATAACGAGGACAAATCAAGAGCTACTTTCTTTTTTCTTCAAAATAAGAATCACAAACATAATTGTGACATGCTTTATAACTCCCACAGCACACCTTGCATTAGGATCTATGTCTTTTTGCTGATATTTTTATGTTATTTATTATTTTTAAGCTTGAAGATGTGTCCCAAAAAGGTTGTCGATAGTAGAGGCCGACTTGTGTCAGATCCACAAAAGGGAGTACAATAGATGTAATGTGCCGCCGTGCTCTGTCTGCTCAAGGATGTGACATTCAGAGCCACATGCCTCAGTTCCTGCTAGCGTTTTCTTTGAATGTCTACATCTCTGATGTTTTTATTTCATCAGCGGCTTGAGCGGCAGGCTTTGTGGCTTATAAATATTCATTCAGATATGTGAGGAGAAAAGGTGCTTTTACTGAGGGGGTAGGGGTGGAGTTTGAATCATTTCCAATTTAACTTATTGGACTAAACTTTAAGGGCTTGTACACACAGAAAACCAGCTCACATCCAGGTTCTTTTTTTGGTGATCTGTGGGAGGAGGTGTTGGAAAAGAAACGATCAGGCCCCCAGGATCAGGATTCCAGCTGTCCTCAAGAATTTAGGAAATACACAGGTGAAGGAGGGGGAAAAGTGCTGTTTGTGTGTGCATGTCAAGTCCAGTCCAACTTTCTCATCCACTGTAATCCTGGAAACCAGAGTGAGAGAAACAGCTGAACATCCCTGTCACAGCCGGATCCACCTGTCTCATTCTGCTTGCCGCTCTGTCTCAAACAGTCACATGTACACATGTGTACACACTTACACACACCATATGATGACTGAAACCCTTGCAGAAAAACTGATTTCAGGGTTGATGGATTTGAATTTCAGGGAAGGATTTAGGGACTTAGAAAGAAGTTATGGTGGAAGAAGAGCAGGTTGGGTGCATCTGATAAAATGGATAAGGTGACCACACACACACACACACACACACACACACACACACATGCTCCTCTTTGTGTGCTGTCCTGGAGCTGCCCTCTGTCCCTGTTATTAACCGTAGTGTTCTGCAGACATATGGCCTGTGATGGGAGCTCTGCAGGGCATGCTGTCTACACAGAGATGCAGCCTCACTGCTCTGTGCCCTTACATCTAAGTGTTTACTTACCTGCAATCAGTCTCTGCACACCTACATCGTTTCAATACAAGTAAGGTCATCTGGCTGTATAACTATTGGACAGAAAATTACTTAGTTGTCAGACTAAATGGGTGCCTTAATGCCGTGCCACAAGTTAAACATTTACTCTAGGGGCAGTGATAGCACTGTCTGTGGTAGCAGGGGCATAAAACTGAGGCAAACATTGGCATACACTGAACAGAGCTTAGGCCACTGACTTCATCTGTTAAACATGTTAAAATCTTTAACATATTATGAATGAGGCTTGTTTAGGGATCCAATAAAAACAGGTATCATCTGTTGGGTTGTTGTCAGATATCCATCAGTATACCTTTTGTTTATAATCTAGTATAGAATAGAAATATCTTTATTGTCCCACAATGGGGAAATTTGGGCGTGACAGTGGCAAAAAGACACAACAGGATTCTTGCATATTACTTAATATAGTGTGTAAATCTGGCGAAATACATTACCTACATTAAGTAATATGATTATAAAAGCTTATTTAAAGTTAAGTTTTAACGCAGAAGAGAGGGGACTTATCAGAAAGGGAGAAAAAATACTGCACAATTATTACTGCATACATTGCACAAAAATGCAAATGTTCAAGGTGAAAAAGAAGAATCACAATAGCTGATTTACAGAACAGTGTGAGAAAAAGCTGTGCAATATGCATGATTATACCAAAAAACTCCCCCAGAGGGCTAAAGTGTGTGCAAATGGACATTGGCATCTCAGGGACCGTTTGATTCTTGATCAGATCAAGAACCTGTGAAATAAGTAGCATGTTTGTAAACGCTTATTGAGTTTGTTGAGAGTGGCAGAGATTGTAAAGTCTAGGATCAGCTGGGAGGAAAGATCTGTGGAAGCGCTCCATAGACCATCTAGGATGCAGCAGTCTGTCACTGAAGGAGCTCTCCAGCATGGGGTGGCAGACATTGCCCATCAGTGATGTGATGTTCCTTACAGTCCTTCTTTCTCCCACCACCTGCACTGGGTCCAGGGGGCATCCCTGGACAGAGCTGGCCCTGCCAATGAGTTTATCCAGCTTCTTCCTCTCAGCTATAGATAAGCTGCTGCTCCTATGAACCACACCATAGAAGATGGCTGATGCCACCACAAACCCTGGCACTCCAACATCCCTCAATCTTCTCAGCAGGTAGAGACTGCTCTGACCCTTTCTATAAATCAGTGTTTCCAAAAAAAAGTAAAAAACTACAAAAACAACTGGACTTGTTTTTGTAGTTCAAGACGTTTCGCTTCCTCTCCAGAAAGCTTTCTCAATTCAAAAAGTCTGGAGTAATGTGCAGTAACAAGCTTTATACTACTGCCCAACAAAGGCCTTGTAATGGCTTAGACATTCAAATTCAACCGAAACAGCTCCACTCCTTAGTAATGGGCGGTTGTTAAAGCCATTAAGCCAACAGATTGAACCAAAACTGTTGTTCTTTTTGTGTCTTTTGTGTCAATTGTTGTCATTGATGTTATTAGTGTCTGCCAAGACAGGCTTGAAATGTATAGTAAGTAACTGCTTGTATTTTAGGCTATTTTGAGGGTTTCGAATAGTTTTTTAACTGCACATTTGGTAATTACAGAAGACACAACTGCAGATTCTTTCACTAAATTGGATTCCTGGAACAAAGCATTCAAGCAACAGATAGGGAGATAAGCAATCAAACAAGTTCCTAATGTTACAGTAACATCACAGAACCAGCTTGTTACCTTAATAGGCTTCTTTTGTCAGCAATTGGCCCACCAGCATCAGCCAACCGCAGGCATGTTTCTGGCTGAAGATGAGCTTGTAATGCAGGAATACCAGTGTTATATTTCTTTATTCCCCATCAATTACAGACTCTCCATCCTATCTGGCCAGCCCTTCATTTCCTACCCTTGTGTTACCCACTGCCAGCCATCACTGAAAGATTTTCCTGCTCAAGCTTTAGCTCAGGCATCATCTTTCACCACTTCACCAGTCTGAACATTTTCTAGCTAAAAATTTGCTGCAGGACGTGTGAGGAGTGCAGAACCCAGAGGAAAGGCATCAGATTTCATCTCTTTGGATCGCAGGTTTTCTCTAATGTACAGTCAGCACTGCTTTAACGTCTTCTTGTTTGTCCCTCTGCAACACCATGTCGTTTTTTTGGGTTTTTTTTTACTGCTGGCTCACATTGACTTTTTTTTGGGTTGTGCTTGTACTGCTTCCCTCTTTTCTTCTCTGCTCCATCGTCTTGTTTTGATAGATTTGGGTTTCGTAACAGATGTTCTGTCAGTAAGTACAATTTTGTGTCTTTGTTCACCTGCAAAAGTAAAAGAGGTAAATGAAAGAGCCGACGGATGATGAACTATTTGTTGCAGGATCACGGCGGACTGATTGTTTACGTAAATCACAATTATCAGAACGACAGCGCCAGAAGACCACAGTACACTCTTAATCAGGATAATGAAGTTTTTAATTAGAGCATTTAAAGCAATACCCTCATTATTTTTGTATATCCTGGTTTAACTTATTCAATTTTTAATACACAACCCCACTGCCAGTCGTTTGGGGTATGTCTCTACCACATGCAGAAATTTTATTTTGTTTTCCCATTCTTTATTAAATAGCTCAGTCAGTCAGACTGGATGGATTGAGTCTATTAACACACATTTTCAAGTTTTGCCTCAAAAACCTAGTTAAATTAACGTCTGGTCTTTGACTGAGCCATTCTAACACATGAATATACTTGGTAATTCCAATTGCTTTGCAACACTGGCTATATGTTAAGGGTCTTTGTCCTGCTGGAAGGTAACCCTCCACTACAGTCTCTAATCTGACTTGCTTCCCAGTTCTTATTGAAGTAAAGGATCCTGACAGCACACAGCCACTGCTGTGTTTCACTGTGATGTTTTTTTTCAGTATGCTGTGCAGTATTAGTTTTTCTTTACATGTAGAATATAGGATAGATGCCACAAATTAATTTTTTGTCAACTGACCAGATCACCTTCTTCCACCTTTACATGGTCACCTACATGGCTTGTGGCATTTGGACATCAACATTTTGAGGACTCTGCTTTTTGACACTCCTCCATAAAATTCAGAATTTGCTGAATTTTCTCTGATTGGGGATCTCTCGCTTGTCTTTTCAGGTGGATGTGCATGTTTTTGAAGGTCTGCAGTGATGTTTTTGGTCATGCTCTTTCCATTTTGAGACAATGGATTGAACAGGTTTGAAGCTAGCCCTGCTCCAAATTCTTTCACAACTTCCTCCCTGATCTGTCTGCTGTGTTCCTTGATCTTCGTAATGCTGTTCGGCCTCTAATGTTCTTTGTCAACTCTAAGGCCTTCACAGAACAACTAAAAGTCAGAAAGCCATGCTTCATTTTCCTTCCACCTCACAAATATGCAGTACTACCTGTTGGTCTGTCACGCATTGTAGCTTGATGGGTGATCTGTATAAAATTGTTTCAGAATTGAATAGAAAGATCCTTTATTGTCCCACAGTGGGTGTACCAGCAGCAAAAAGCTAATTTACAACACAAGAAATAATACTGTATAGCTAGTAAAACGAGCATACTCAAGAATTTAAAGACATATGCATCTGAGTAGGGTGAGACACTATTACTCTCCTGCATGATACCACTGTTGTGAGCACTGCCGAAGCGCATGATTGGAAACGTCCAAAAAGGGCCTGATGTGTGTTCACGCTTCACTAATGGGATTGCAGGTCCTGGCCTTGTTAAAGACTGAACTGGTGGTCATTTTGGTCTCTGAAAGGGGGGATCAGATGGCTGGAGTGAGGCCATGGGCTTCTGGCTTATCCCCCTCTGTATGATCCGGGTGTCTGCTGGTCATTCAGCCAGACACACTGGCTAACCTTCCTCCAGAGGATAACCATGAATTAATTAGACCGCACAAAAGTCGAGTGTGACCGGTCACCTATATGTGTACGGGTGTATGTATGTATGTGTGTGTGTGTGTCTCAAAAAGAGGTCTCTGAGACAAAAGCTGTGGGATGGTTGGAAGGGGGAGTTTTGGGAGGGAGAGGGTTTACAACAGGTGGTGTGAGGAAGGGCATTAATTTTCTCCCCCTCTTTAATGACAGTGTAGCACAGGGGCCACAGGGCCAGCAAGAGAACAATGAAGGTCCCTTTCTCCAACTGTTCAGTCCAATCATGCTCCATTATCGCCCTGTGCGGTTGATCAAAGCACTGACATGCACACAACATTCTCTGATATTTGACTGTGAACCGAGCTTGGTACTGTATGGGAATATGTGTAGAATTTCTGGAGAAGTTCACTATTTTTTGTCAATTATTTCAGAAAGGGAAGCTAATATATAATATAGATCCATTACACATAGAGTGATATATTTCCAGCCTGTATTTCTAGTAATCTTAATAGCTTCTAGAATACAGATAAAGAAAAAAAAAACAATGTGTCAGAAAATTTGAATATTTTATAATACCAACTAAAATAATTTTTTTTAATAAATGTTATTCATATTATGGCCTACACATTCATGTGGAAGACTGCTGATTGGACAGCTGTCCAGAATTGGCACCCTTTACTGTCAGGCACAGAACAGAAGGACCCAGTATTCAAGGCGACAAACAGTTTATTAAGAATCGGAACGGAGCGGGCGGCGTCTGTGTTAGCAGCTGGAACCTCTGTGGGTGGAGACAACAGGTTAGTGACCTCGTCAGTCTGGATGTGACTAGACACGAACGTGTGGGTCACTAACCTGGTCCCTATGTCCAGAGCTGGTCCGGGGACGGGAGGAGATTCCAGCTGGTGAGCTGCCAACAAGACGCGGTGCGTTGTGAAGCTCCGGGAGTCCGAGATGCGGAGCAAGCGATGATCGGTGGACAGGCAGGAGGTCAGAACCGTGTAGACAAAAACAGACAGGAGGATAATCCAGTGGTTAAATCCAAAGCCGAAGTCGGAGACGTAGTCGGGGATCAGAACCAGGAGGTCAGAGAGCCGGTGAAGTGCCAATGGATAATCCAGATCGTAATCACGTCACAGTTCAGGGTTCGGAACACGGTCAAACAAGAATCAGGTAGGAACAGGCAAACTCAGAGGTCAGTACAGGCTTGACACATGAAAAGTGGGGTGAATTCTCATGGTGCGAGGAAGCTGGAGGCGGACGGCCACCGGGTTCACCACCTTAGTAATAGAGAACGGCCCGATGAACCGAGGTGCCAGCTTCCTACTCTCCACCCTAAGTGGCAGATCCTTGGTGGAGAGCCAAACCTTCTGACCTTCTCTGTCCTCAGGTGCCGGAATCCTCCGGCGATTAGCAGCCTTAGTCTGGCTCTCCACTGTTCTAAGGATAGTCCTCCTAGCCTTCTTCCAGGCTCGCTGGCACCTCAGAGCAGATAATCGGGCCGACGGAACTTTAGAATCTCTCTCCTGGATGGAGAACACCGGTGGCTGAAACCCAAAAACAATATAAAATGGAGAGAGCCCAGTGGCGCTGGAGGGAGTGGAATTTAAAGCATGTTCAACCCAAGGCAGTTGACCGGCCTACTTAGTGGGATCTGACTCACACAGGATACGTATATTTCGTCTCCACCTCTTGGTTGGCCCTCTCTGTCTGCCCGTCCATCTGGGGATGGAATCCCGACGACAGGCTGACAGAGATCCCCAGCATGGCGCAGAATTCTCTCCAATAACGAGCCACAAACTGGGGACCCCTGTCGGAGACGATGTCCGTCGGGAGACCATGAAGGCGAAAAACCTCTCGGGCCAGGATCTCCCCCATCTCCTTCGCGGACGGGAGTTTGGGCAGCGGCACCAAATGAACCATTTTGGAGGACCTGTCAATGATGTTAAGGACAACTGTATTACCTTCGGAACTGGGTAAACCAGTAATGAAATCCATAGCAATATTGGACCATGGTCGGGACTGAACAGGTAAGGGTCTTAGCAAGCCGGATGGGGGTCTTCTGGAGCTCTTAGCCCAATTGCACTGTGGACATGCTGCCACAAACTCCCGCACATCGACAGACAGAGAAGTCCACCAGAACTGTGCTTGAATCGACTTGATAGTTCTGGTAACACCAGGATGACAGAACAGATGGGATCCATGACAAAACTCTAACACCTTTCTTCTCAGACAGTTAGGAACGAACAACTGATTCCTAGGGCAGGTCTCCGGAGGCTGGAGGTTACAAAGAGCCCCCCTAACCTCTTTCTCTAAATCTAAAATAGTAATGGCACATCTTATAGACTCGGGCAAAATAAAATCCTCTGTGCCACTGGATTTCTCCTCGTCCGCCTCAAACATCCGAGAAAGTGCGTCGGGCTTTACATTCTTTGTCCTGGGCCTGTAAGACAAAGAAAAATTAAAGCGTCCAAAGAAAAGTGCCCACCTCGCTTGTCTGGGGTTCAGTCTCTTAGCTGACTTCAAATATTCTAAGTTCTTATGGTCAGTCCAGACCAAGAATGGAACCTTGGACCCCTCCAGCCAATGTCTCCACTCCTCAAGGGCTAGCTTAATGGCTAGCAGTTCCCGGTCCCCCATGTCATAGTTCCTCTCGGCTTTTGAAAGTCCCTTGGAGAAAAAGGCACATGGATGCATCTTACCATCCTTAGCCTCCTGGCTAAGGACAGCCCCAACCCCAGTACTGGATGCATCCACCTCAACAGTAAACTGCTTATCGGGGTCAGGAGAGATTAGAACGGGTGCCGAAGTAAATAACTTCTTAAGTCTATGGAACGCTTTGTCAGCCTGCTCGTTCCAACAGAACCTTACTTTGGAAGATGTGAGTGCATGCAGAGGTGCAGCTACCTGACTGTAGTCCCTGATAAAACGGTGATAAAAGTTTGCAAACCCCAAGAATCTCTGTAACTGCTTTCTGTCCCTTGGGACAGACCAGTCGGCAACTGCGCTCACTTTAGTGGAGTCCATAGAAATCTGATCCGGGGAAACGACAAAACCCAAAAAAGTCGTGGTAGGAACATGAAATTCACACTTCTCAGCCTTCACAAACAACTGATTTTGAAGAAGGCGTAACAAAACTGTCCTGATATGCTTCTTGTGGGATTCCAGATCGCGAGAGTAAATAATGATATTGTCCAAGTAAACAAACACAAACTGTCCCACCATGTCCCTGAGCACCTCATTGACGAGGTGTTGAAAAACTGCCGGTGCATTAGTGAGCCCAAAGGGCATTACCATAATGACCGGTCGGAGTGTTGAAGGCTGTCTTCCACTTATCTCCCTCCCGAATGCGTACCAAATGATAAGCGTTGCAGAGATCAAGCTTAGTGA
Source organism: Fundulus diaphanus (assembly GCA_037039145.1). Classification (NCBI taxonomy): domain Eukaryota; kingdom Metazoa; phylum Chordata; class Actinopteri; order Cyprinodontiformes; family Fundulidae; genus Fundulus; species Fundulus diaphanus. Next base: position 9,301,291 of record CM073136.1, read on the forward strand.
ACACCTTAGCTCCCTGAATCTGATCGAAGGCTGAATTTATGAGAGGGATAGGATAACGATTCTTTATCGTTATCTCGTTGAGTCCCCTGTAATCAATGCAGGGTCTGAGAGAACCATCCTTCTTTCTAACAAAAAAGAACCCTGCCCCAGCTGGGGAAGAAGAAGGACGAATAATCCCCGCCTTAAGGGAATCAGAAATGTATTTCTGCATGGCCTGGGACTCAGGAGCCGACAGGGAGTATAAGCTCCCTCTGGGAGGCGTAGTTCCAGGCAACAGATCAATGGCGCAATCATACGGCCGATGAGCAGACAATGCAGTGGCCCTACATTTATTAAACACCTCCTTCAGGTCGTGATAATCTTCTGGGACCTTAGACAGGTCCGGATAAACATCCTCAATCTCATTCTCTGATGCTTGATCTGGCTGAGCGGAACGTAAACAAGAACCAGAACAGGAAGAGGCCCACCCAAGAACCTCCAAATTTTGCCAGTCAATCTGAGGGTTATGCTTGCGCAACCAAGTGAAACCAAGTATTATAGGAACCTGAGGTGAATCGATTATAAGGAAAGATAATTTCTCACAATGATTACCCCCCACCAAAAGCTCAGAAACGAGGGATGACTGATTCAATTGGTGGCCATCTAGAGCTATAACCTTATGGAGGCTGGCGATGGAAGAAGCTTAATCCCCAGTCACCTAGCCAGCCCCTCGTCCATAAACTCAGTATCTGCCACTGAGTCCACAAACGCTGCCAAATTGTGTCTCTTGGAACTGAACGAGAGGGTCACTGGGAAAAGAAGATCAGGAGAGATGGAGAGTCTGGTGCGACTCAGCAGAGTTCCCCTCTCCTCTATTGAGCCTGTACCTTTTAAAGGACATGATCTGACGCGATGTTCCTCGCCGTCGCAGTAGAGACAGAGGTTCAGTTGGTGACGTCTGCTTCTCTCCTGTGGTGTCAGACGGGTTCGTCCCAGTTGCATCGGCTCAGGGTCCAGTGTACGGGCAGGAGCAGGAACCGCACGTGCATAGGATGCCAGTTGAGAACTTGCAGAAATCAGTACTCCCCGTTCTGTGCGACATTCCGTGAGCCGAAGATCAATCCAGGTGGCCATGTGCTCGAGCTGCTTCAGGGTCTGAGGGAACTCACGGGTAGAAAGCACATCCTTAATCTTCTCATTAAGTCCTCTCATGAAAACGTCCATAAGAGCATCCTCATTCCAGGTACTTTCCAAAGACAGTAAATGAAAGTCGATAATATACTCGGCCACCGATCCTCCGCCCTGCCTAAGCGCTTAAAGCCCTCTCGAAGCCTCCCGACTGGGGAGAACTTGGCAAAAAACCCGGACCAGTTCTTGAGTAAAAGCCTGGTATGAATGGCAGCGACTATGGTTGTTCTGCCATTCAGATGTTCCCCATATCTTAGCTTTTCCAGACAATAAAGAGATGACATTAGGCACTTTCGAGCGATCAGTTGGATTAACTGATGGTTGGAGTTCAAAGTGGATCTCACACTGGGTGAGAAACGCCCAACACTTATCAGGGTCGCCCTTAAAAAATTCGGGAGGCGAAAGACGCGGCTCCTGGCAAATCTGCCTGGCAACTGGTGACGCAGCGGCGGTAGCTGACGTAGGCGGAAGAGTTGGAGCGGGAGTTGCCTGACTGCGGAGATGAGAAATCGAATTCTCAACACCAGAGCGCCACTGTTTGTCAGCCGATGGATCCATATCGGGCCAGTTTATTCTGTCAAGCACAGAACAGAAGGACCCAGTATTCAAGGCGACAAACAGTTTATTAAGAATCGGAACGGAGCGGGTGGCGTCTGTGTTAGCAGCTGGAACCTTTGCGGGTGGAGACAACAGGTTAGTGACCTCGTCAGTCTGGATGTGACTAGACACGAACGTGTGGGTCACTAACCTGGTCCCTATGTCCAGAGCTGGTCCGGGGACGGGAGGAGATTCCAGCTGGCGATCTGCCAACAATACGCGGCGCGTTGTGAAGCTCCGGGAGTCCGAGATGCGGAGCAAGCGATGATCGGTGGACAGGCAGGAGGTCAGAACCGTGTAGACAAAAACAGACAGCAGGATAATCCAGTGGGTAAATCCAAAGCCGAAGTCGGAGACGTAGTCAGGGATCAGAACCAGGAGGTCAGAGAGCCGGTGAAGTGCCAATGGATAATCCAGATCGTAATCACGTCACAGTTCAGGGTTCGGAACACGGTCAAACAAGAATCAGGTAGGAACAGGCAAACTCAGAGGTCGGAGGGCAGAACAGGTAGTCAGAGAAAATAACGCTGGAATAAGTTGATCGCAAGGATGAAATAAACTGGCACTGCTGTCTGGTCTAAAAGCTGGTTTTATACTAGTGGGAGCAGGTGGAACAGATCTGTGGTAATGAGAAATAGGCGGAGCTAAGCAGGTGTGTGATAAGAGAAATAAGACCAGGCAACAGTGCCGAAATCATGACATTTACGAGGAAGGGAAGCCACAGAAGGTATTTGCTGAAGAAGCTGGTTGTTCACAGAGTTTTGAGGACAAGCATATTTATAGAGTGTGGTAGAAGAAATAAACACCAGCAACTTTGAGATGATTGCCAGGGAAAATGCATTCACAAATTTGGGGGATGTTCACGAGGAGTGGACTTAGGCCTGAGTCAGCGCATCAAAAGCCACTTTGATTCACAGAGCTTGTATCTGTGTCTCAGAGAAGAAACCATTTAAAATATGACCGGTGGAAGGAGGTTTTCCCTCCTCCTCCACCACAGACGGCTGTAAACAGACATTAAGGCTTTCAAATCTATTACAGGTAAAGTTAACAGACAACAGGAGCTCTAGACTATTTTAAACTGCTGTGACTTAATTCGCTATCATTTCTGGTGTAAATTTCTAGCGTGATAATAAGTTTGACCCTGTCACCGATTTTCTTTAAACCTATGAATTTCAACAGTAACAGACTGTTTCTGTTCCATACCAGATACAGAGCTGGGAACTGTACACCCTGCTACAAAGACCAGAGTTGTTTCAGTGTAACTCTTCAAACCCTGAGAATGTTGGTAGTGTCTGTCTGAATGGGTGTTGGACCTGACACATCAGTAGTGAGAGCAGGTCCAAAGAAATACGGCTGTAATGAGATGAGATGCAGTAGCAGGCCAGGCTGGGTGCAGCACAAGCACCACTTAGATGGGTAGGTTACAGTAATAAACCAATCCATTACCTCATCGGCTATACCATGGACCACCATGCTTCTGGGGAGCTTTCATGTCATCCGTGACACACAGCAAGCCGGAGAGGCCAACACAATCAATAACCAGCTCATAGAAATCAATCAGAGGCAATCTGAGCTTTTTTACCACACAGGGTAAAACTGTTGGGGAGTAAGAGAAGGCTGCTTCCAGTATCAGGTATGTTGGTACAATGCAGGACGGTCGGTGTACAAATGAATGTCATATTTGTACAAGTCTTAACAACTGGAATGATTGTTAAGACGTGTTTCGTGCTGCTTGGACTGCACATTGAATTGTAATTGGAGCAAATGATTCTATTCAATAAGCAGCCTATTGTGATTGCTATTTAAATGTCAGCTGTGTGAGGAATAGCTGTAGGCTTTTATTTCTGCTAACTGGACAGCTTGTTTGTACCGCTGCTGTTTGAATGCAGGGCTGCCATGATCCACACCTCTGCTATATTTAAAAACCCTAACCAGGTCATCAGACTACACATCCCCAGCTTCATTAAACACATTTGAAATCTTACACAACCCATTAGAGAGTTGCCCGGCTTATTTATATCACTGGACAATTTACACTTCCTGTTTGGATGAGTCATAAAAGCGGTGCGCTTTGGAAACATCAGGCCTGTTTTTTTAACAACTCTTTATGAATCTTGCATGCAAGATTCGGTAGATTTGTTTTAAATAAATCAGAAAATTTTTGTTTCTTTGAGATCCCAGGGGTAAAAAGGGAAATGAGCATTGGCTTGATGGACGCAGTGTGTCTGCATATCAATAAGGAGCTTACGTTCATCCTCTATACTGAGAACTGTTTACTGTTGGCTTGTGAGCGGCAACTCTTCAAACAGTGACATTCACTGAGCCTAGTGTCAGGCTTGACTTCAAAATCTACACAGATGAGCATCTTTCATGGAGCCAGGGGCGTAGCCAGAATATTTTTACCGGGGTGGCCAACATGGGGCACAAAGCTAGCGAGGGGTGGCCAATAGAAAACCCTTTACAAACATATATACTATACTATATACAGTACACAACCTAACCCCTTCTTGCTAACACTTAACAGGAATAAGTAGGTTTAGAAAATAGCTGAAAATGCCTGTATACATAAAATAATCGACTCAAATACTTGTTCACACAAATGTACTTTATTTAAAGTTCAAAAACAGACAGTCACAAAAAAACCACATCAAATTGTGGCATGAACCAATAAAAAAGTAATTTTCTTAAGTCTTGCAGTAGCCAAGACATTTTTGCTGTTACAGTGCTTGCGTATGAAATATTTAACAAACAGGTTATGGATTTACCTTTCTTACATATGAACTATTAAATACACAAGTAAATCATTTATTTATCTTGCACATCGTTAGCCTCATTGTATAATTGACTAAGTCATATTTGAAAGCTTTTGGAAAGCAAGGACAAAATATTATAGGAAGAAGCACATATTTCATGTAACAACAATTTCAGGGAAAACAGGGAACAACAGTCATATTTTGACTACAAGGTTATGCTGTACGTGTAAGAAACAGTTATACCTTTACTTAGTCTGAAACAAAAATAATTACTTTTACAAAAATAACTTCCCAGCAAAGATCCATAGGATCCATCTCTGGTTACCAGACTCAGTTCAAGCCATTTATATGTGTTGTACCAGTCTTTAGAAAAGCATCTTCTTCTGTCCCTTTGACAGGTTCGAGGGAAGATTTTTAGTTGTGGCTGCTTGGACCGCTCTGCTCTTGACTGGGAGATATCTATAATGAAACAGGAGTGAAAGTCCGTTATTCTGACATTAAAATGATGATGACAATAACAATAAATAATAATAATACCAGCCTCCCCATAGTTATGATCATTTCTAGCTGTATTAATGGCCTATAGGCATTTCGATTCAGACAAATAAAACTAATATATACACACACACACACACACACATATATATATATATATATATATATATATATATATATATATATATATATATATATATATATATATATATATATATATATATATATATATATATATATATATATACATATACATATACATATATATATATAACGCATAATTATTTGTTTTATTTTTTTAAGTGTATATATTTAAGTGAGTCCGTCACAATAAAAAACAAATACACTTACCAAAACATACAATTCTTCCGAGGATATTACTTTCTAGACAATTCATTAATTTCATTATTATGGCCACATGGTCATAACTTCACCTGTCGGTGCAGGAACACCTGCTTTCGCTACAGTTTTAATACACTGTACATATGTGGACACACTGTATATACCTTATGCACCTTTTCCTCCTTTGGCACCTTCTTTTATTTATTAAGCCAATGTGTGACAAGTGAATTTCTCCACTGTGAGATCAATAAAGCCCTATCTATCTATCTATCTATCTATCTATCTATCTATCTATCTATCTATCTATCTATCTATCTATCTATCTATCTATCTATCTATCTATCTATCTATCTATCTATCTATCTATCTATCTATCTATCTATCTATCTATCTATCTATCTATCTATCTATCTATCTACATGCTGCTCTATCTGTTCCTCTCCTCCATCCACCTCCTCTTTCTCCTCCTCCTCCTTCGTTCTCTGTTCCTCCCCTGTCATCTCTTTATCTCCTTCTGCTGTTATTTTCTTCTTAAAATAAGAAGACATGTCTGTGGACTTTCACTTCATTGTCTGGAAATTGACAAACCATACAGAAGCCCCAGCTAAGAGCGGTAGCTACGTAACTCTTTGAAAACTTGTGAAAAAGACACCAAAAGCCGCTGTAACAGGAGCTGATACAGTTCATATATCACCCTCTTCTTTTACAAACCAATGATTTGACTTATTTACTTACCGTTAGTCTTGTTCACTTTCCACCTTTTATCACCGTTGAAGGCGGGCACGCGCTGAGCCGTAGTTGTCTCAGAACGCAACAGCGGCTAGAAGGGAGAGGGAGGGAGAGGGAGGGAGGACGTGCGGGGGAGGGGGGAGCGGCAGGGTGAGCTACGGTGCGCAAGAAGGTCAAGAAGAGCGGCTTTGCTGCTGGCTGTGCATAATGGGATAAAATGCTAAACTGACGCTACTACCATTTACACTGGCGAGTGGGGTGGCCAGTGGGGTGGCCAGGACATCGCCAGCGGTGGCCGTGGCCACCCCTGGCCACCACCTGGCCACGCCCCTGCATGGAGCCATGGGTTGCCCCTCGTTGGAGCACTGCTGGCAGGAAGTAAGTACTTCTGACAGAGAACACCCCATCATACAGCCAAAAGCTGTTTGTTTTTTTAGAGGGTTCTGGCTCAGCAATCCACAACCACAATTTATATACGGTCTCAAATGTCCCACTTTGTTTAATGAGTTGTTCCTTAATAATGAATGTGATTTTCTTTAGCTCTACATGCTGCTAATGTTTAGTTTAGAAATGCAGCAGTTGGGGCGGAGTGGCGCCTCATGGGTAGAGGGCGCTCAACCCGGCCTCAGTCTGTGATGCAGCCATCACGGGTTGGAGTTCTGGCCCGCGGACCTTTGCGGCTTGTCATCCCCTTCTCCTTCAACCCCATTTCTTGTCAGCCTACTTTCAAATAAAAGCCATTAGTGCCAGAAAGATATAATAGGAAATGCACTAGTTAGAATTTGGTCCACTCTCTGTAAAGCTTTACATGCAGATACTGATTTATAACCAATTCTGAGTTATCCTTAACTATATTCACTTATGAAGAAATATGAAGTATAGCTCTCATGACCTTTTAGCCTTCCTGCTGATAGTCATCATTAATTAATTAATTATGTTATGAGCAGAAAAGTAGTACAGAGTTGACATTTGAAACTGTCTTTAGCATCTTATATTAGTGATTAGTGACTGTCGCAGTTAGCATTGCCAGCATTACTAAACAGCAGTCTCAGAGTGTATTGCTCAGACAATACACAGTTCTAGACAATACACAACATTCCCATATCCAGAATGTTCTGTAACAAACAAAGGATAAAACAGCAACTTTGCTGTGATGCATTCCGACTTCCTCGCCTCTTACAGGTCCTGATATGTAGAAATCGGTTTCCTTTTAAATAGCTTCTTGCAGCTTTTTAAACATCTCACTGATGCTGAAAATAGCTGAGTGTTCTTTCAGTAAACTTCTTCACCAGTGTCGCTGTTAGTATGACCTGTTGGTTCCTATGTATGATGCATTCACTGGTTTGAATAATAATCCGACCGGCTGATCACTAGTGAGGAAACCCTGACATAGGGTCTTTAGGCCCATCGCTATACATCTTTGTTCACCACTATTAGTTTGTCAGGTCTCAGCTTCCCCAAACTTCTGACTGGTAACAGCTGAAAGACTTTTCCAAAGGCACCTTCTGACTCAAAGTTGACCTTTGGAAGTTTTTATAGAGCGAAGCATTCACCTGTGAGTATTTGGTGTGCTTCAGTTATACTACCCAGCTTCTTGTGCTAAAAGAGGCATTCCGGGTGCATTTTGCCACATTTGACCTGTCTCCAAATTGTAGGTATGAGGATGAACAGCTGTGTGAAATCATTATTGATTTCTGCTCCCATCTATTTGCACAAGATTCATGTCTTCAAAAAGTGCCCTCCCACTTTTGAATTAAAAAACATCCACAACGGGGGCTTAAGTCATACAAGTGGAGCTAAAAGGATTTCTTCTCCAGGATCCATCTGTTTTTAAAGTTTGTTGACCGGGGTGGAAAATTGGAAAAGTTGCCCCCGCCCTCTCTCCCTCTCTCTCTTCGCAAAAGAAGGTCTTTACCTTTTAACTAACCTCGTAAGGTGATTTTTAAATGTCACTATTCAACACAGGTGTTTAAGTTCTTTGATTTCCTATTTTCCCTCCTCTCCCTAAGCTAAGGCACTGCTGCTCTTTTTAGATGGCGTTCAGTGTATCAGGCTATCTATAATTCTCTGATCAGGGATCTCACACTCAGAAAAGAAGCCAATCCGCCTCCGATATGATAACATATTTGGGGTTTTCTGTACACGGCCACCTGCCTTGTCGGTCATAACTTGTGGCGGACAGAGACAGCTGACAGGAGGTCAGCTGACACAGACAGACTGGCTTGTCTTCACACAAAAGACACTGATGTCAGAAGGAGGCTTCACCTTCTTCACCTCCCTGCCAGCGCAGCACTGCAGGAAAAGTGGACAAGGTCAGAAAGTGAGCAGTGAAATGCTACTAATGCATAAAAATAACAGGGCAGAATGTACGTGTGAACCTAATTTGGTGTGTGCCGCTGGAGTGGCACCTGTGCTTTTAAACCATATAGTTTAGAGTGAGGGCAGAGAAGGGCCTGTAATGGAAGCTGAAGTCTCTCTTGATTCAGACTTGTTCTGTCACAAATCAAAATTAAAATTCCTCAAGAAGCAAAGAGGCTCAGCAAAGCACCGCAAATGTTCAATAGATATTTTCTAATAAATACAGTAGAAACAGGTTTAAACTGTATGATTATGATAGGACTACAACAGTAATACCACTAATTATTCAGTTTATTGCTGTAATGCTGCCAGTTGAACTATCTATATTTAAAAAAAGTTACAAAGTCATTCACACAGTCAACATCACACTACATGACTTGAATAGGTAAAGTGAAAGTTTATTTATATAGCACATTTTCACAGACCGATGTCACAAAAGGCTTCACAAGAAGGGTGTCCTACCAAAACACACAGCAAACAAAACTCAATCCCTTCATAAATGCATATCGTAAAAACTCAAATCGAACTAAAAGCTTCTTGGAATAAAAATTTCTTTAGCTGCTTTCTAAAAGTATCCACAGAGTCCAAAGGAGTACAGGCTATACAGTCTGAGTGCTGGCTCTAGTGTAAAGTGAGGTGGTCACTAGGACTAGAAAAGCACTATAAAAATCATTCCATTTACCATTTAGCATTTTTTAATAATCAGATTTGTTTTAAATTTGATGCTTAACATGTTAGTTTTATTGCTTTGACAGTAGCCATGTTTCCATCTACATTTTTCAATGCCCATTTTAAAGTATTGCATTAAAAAAGGTTGATGGAAACTGCAAAATCTGAAATAACTTCCTCAATTTAGCAAAGACGTTTTTACGCACACTTGAGGTGGGTTTTGTGCAAAACTGGAAATGGAAACACCTTTGCAGAATAAGTTCTGATGTAGCGAATATTTACCTCATATGACTGATCAGCTGTAGAAGTAAGGCTCATTAGAAATACAGAATAATAATTTCTCTTACAGGCTTAAAGGGAAAAAATATATTTCAGCGTTCAAACCCTGTCATATATTTTATTTCCCTTCTTAAATATTTTTTATTTAAAACATCTTCATTGAGAGGAAAGTGGAACCACAGCCAAATTCCTTGTTTTTGTGCACAAACTTGGCGAATTAAACTGATTGTGATTCTACTTCTGATATTCAACTTGATCAGCTAATGCAAAAGCTTGCAGAAGTATACATATCTCCAACTTTTTCATACATACAAGGAGCTGTAGTCTAAACTGTTTGGCTTACTTGTATGTACTGTAATTGTTGGAGAAAAGATCACACTGCACATTACCCTGGAAACACCAGCCTCACTGTGAAATATTGTTTGGACTGCATCTGTCAAGTTTTGTTTTCCGGGGCGCGCCCGTGGCGGAGCGGTTAGCGCGAACCATGTTAGGAGGCCTTTAGTCCTCGACGCGGTCGGGCCGGGATCGACTCCGACCCGTGACGCTTTGCCGCCTGTCTTCCCCCCTCTCACTGTCAATAAAACGCGTGCCACTAGAGCCGCAAACACATTTAAAAAAAAAAAGTTTTGTTTTTTCCTGCGTCGCTCTCACAGCGTCACGGGTTAGCTTCGGTGTGAGTGGTTGAAATAGCACATCGATAAAGATGACAGACAAGTGGCTTATCCAATCATATGCAAGGATTTTTGATAAGGCCCAGCCTTCAAAAAAGGCCATTCCTATGGATCTGTCCCAGATGGATGTGAGTGGAGCAAGGCGGAGCGAAATACATCTGGCTAGGGTCAGGTTAGGTAAGCTGACCCTGGAAATGAAAGGAAGATGGATGAAGCTGAATGCAGGACCATCGTTGAAGAAAACCTGCTACAATCTGCAAAAAGACTTAAGACAGAGTTCAGGACACACAGTAACCCCAAACATTCAACCAGTACTACAATGCGAGAATTTAGATCAACCAAATCTAATTGAGAACCGCTGGCAAGACTTGAAAATATAAGTTTGCTGACCCTTTCCATCCATTCTGACTGAGTGTGAGCTACTTGGCAATGAAGGATGAGCAAAAAGCTCAGTTTTTAAAATATATATAAAGCTAGTAGAGACAAACTCCAAAGACGTATGGCCTTATTTGGAGGTGGTTCTTCAATGTATCAACTCGCTAAAGAGTTTAAAGACAAGTGGAATTGTGGAAATATTAACCTTGTTGTATATCAGGTATATTTTTTAATATGGAACAGAAAACTACGCTAACAATAAGTCCGTTGTTTATTGCTTTCTATTAGAGTCTGGATTTTCTGGATTTGACAAATGTGTTTCCATCTCCTCTTTAGCGTATTTACACTTTTTGAAAAAAAGCCAAAGACCACCTCAAGAGAGCGTTAAAATGTTTTTTGCGAAATTTAATAAGTCAATTTGAATTTTGCCATTTCCATCAGCCTTTTCTAATGCAATATTTCAAAATGTGCCTTAAAGAAGGTTGATGGAAACTCAGCCATTGTAGTAGTGTCAGAGAAGCTATTCGTGTTGCTTTCCTTTTGGACTCAGTGATGTTTTTTCCCAAGCGAACAGAAGCCCCAACCCCCACTTGTCTTGCCTTATTGTTGAAGGGGAATTCTTGGCGGTGGTCTCAGCCACCGTCCCAGTGTAGTGGTCAACCATTAATAACTGCTGGGTGGGGACAACCATTGTTAAAAGACACCTCTGTTCATCCCTTTCCCTCTGAGGTTGAGTTAAAAAGTGTTCCTGCTTTTCCAGATGGGTGAACTACAGTAGGCCTGATTGGGGTGGAGGGTCGACTGAGGGCAGAAAGGGGCTGGCTAGTAGGGGGGTGATAGGCCAGGGTGCTAGGGGTGAGGGCTTTATTTGCCTGACAATGGGCTTCTCAGTAATTCTAAGTGACCCTGTTACCGTGCCGCTAAAGGCTGCACAACATCAGCCATTACTAGATTAAAGTAATCCTCTTTTCGGGGCCAGACAATTGCTTTATTGGCTGACCACACACAGGAACTTCAACCATCTCTGTAATGGCATTGTTGAGGGGGACCCTAAGGGTCCCATGGTGAGTGTTACTGGGCAAAGGGAGGGTGAAGGGTTGTTGTTTCAGCTCCTCCTTGCGGTATCATGCATAAATTCTCTTTGCTTCTTACTCACCTTTCACACTGACCATTTGGTTCTCTGCCTATATTTTGTATAACATATTGGGTAACATTTTGCTTTCTTTATAGAAAGCCTTGCTAGCTTGTTTTTCCAAATAACTCTAATTATAATGCCGTTCCAGCTTAACTTTACTTAGTTTATAAAGACATGGTTTATTTACATGTAAAACTCTAACATTTCTCACTGATGTCTTTTTCATGACATGTCACTCATGACATGAGCTGTTTTCTTTTGCTGTCTTGTCAATCAGGCCTAAATAGCTTCAGCTTATTATTTATTCATCTTTTTGAGAAATAGGAACCTGCTTGAGCTGAATAAAATATCATCAAATATATTTAAAATTTCATGACCAGTTTGGGTAATATGAGATGAGACATTTTTCCCCATTTACATTATATTGCCCATATGAAAGAAAGTCATGTCATTGCAAAGAGCTTCTGGAGATGCATCTCCATATTCTGAAGAGATAAATGTCTGTTTATGCATGAGGACGGCAACAATGAAATGGAGCAACCAATGTAAAATAATCTATTCTATCCTCTTTCATCACCCAAGAAACATTTTTGGACTGAATCCATAAAGAAATAAATAGGGAGCATCATTAAGCTGATAGCTCTGACAGCCATTCTCCTTGGCTGGATGCCTTGTAACATATCATTCTTCCTTGGAGGTCACAGGCTTGCAGTCCGTATTATTTGTTCAGATTACGAGACCGAGGGCAGAGAATAAATCACATCTAGCGCTCTTTGATAATGTAATTTTATTGATCCGTGCTTAGAGAATGTTTTTTGTTTCTCTTCACTGCGTCCGAGGGTTTAGACGTCTGGGTTGGCCACACAGCAGTACACTTGCATCAGAAACCAATTTTAATTTTGCTCAAGGACGTTTTAACAGTCCCACAACCGCAGTTTGTGGCACTAATCCTTCTGCTGTTTTGAAGGACGTCTCCCTTTACTCCAGCCTGTCCTTCTGGTTCTTATAACTTCCTTCAGGCAGGGAGTTGCAGCGTTGTCTTAATTCTTACAGAAATGTAAAGCCCTGCTGATGTCAGTCTGCAAGTTGCTGGAGGTTGGGGGATTTGTGCCTGTACCACTACAAATTACAATATTTAGGTATGCAGAAACAATTTTCATACAATTTTTTTGGACACACACACACATTTTGACAAGAGTGGAGTCTACCCAACTATACCTATACTTGCCCCCTCCCACTCCATACATTCATAGATAAATCTATTCATGTGTAGCATAACCCTAACCCTTTCCTTGACTAATGCCAGAATGTACCAAACCTTAACCTAAACTCAGCTCACACATAAGACTTTAAGATTAAAAAAGCATACTTATTACATGAGGCTTTTTGTTTATTAGTTTTCCTTTTCAAAGCTGTGTTTGGTGTGCCTTGACAACCCCAGATATGCCGTTTTATTCTGACAAAGCCACATCATGTCAATGGGATCTGTCTTGTGCCCAGCATACATCTAGTTAAGGGAGTAGTGTGTCGGTTTAGATAATAAGATGAATGGCTGGAAGTAAATAACCAACTCATACAGTCACAGTGTCAGAAGATTAAACCAGTTGTAGACAGTTGAAGTAAGGGGGTTGGATGGCCATATAAAGCTTTACTTTTACTCTATCATAGCAAAATGTCACTAATCTCCATCCTTCAAGCTCCTGTTTTGACTCCAACCTCTACATTTTAAAAATCTGACAGTCCAAGATCTGCCAGCTTTGAGGTCAAAGACCTTCATGGTGCTGATTACTGTCTCCCCAGTTATCCTTCCTCACAGACTCTGATGGTCATCATTGACCTTGAAATAACTGTTCCCTTAGGCTTACATTTCTCCTAATTAGCAGTAGGGGTAGACGTCCATGGCTGTAAAAAGGCATTGATTGGTGTGGAAATATAGAAAAATAGTAATTCTTGGGTATGACAAAACTGCCCATCATAACACCCCCCCCCCCCTCCGCAGTCCAGAGCGGCAACAATGGTGGTTGAGTTTCAACCTCCCTCTTCGTCTATGTTTAATACTCACCCTGAGGCATGCAGAAGTGTTATGAATAGGGTTTATGTCAAATAGCCACTAATCATGTTTCTGTTTATTAATTAAATAACATCTGAATTAGGGATGGGCAGTTTAACCTAAAATCCATCTCACGGTATAAATCAAATCCCTTCACTGTAATACTATATATCCTGTATAAATTTAAGGTTGAAAATGTAAAAAAAAAAAAAAAAAGATAATGTAATTTTTAGAACATTTATTTTGCAGAAAACAGAAGTCATAATGAAACCAAGCACTTTATGCTACATATTATTATTTGTTTTTAAATATCACAAGACAGGGTACAAAAAATTGTCCTGTGAGAGAGAGTGTGTGTGTGTGTGTGTGTGTGTGTGTGTGTGCGCACACTCTTACAGGGGACACACACACACATTTTAACCATTTCTTTATACCTGCTGCTCTCCACTGTATGGAAAGGGACCATATCTTTGCACAAGTATACGTTGTGATGGCTCGTAACGTCACTCCATCGCTTGCTCTTTTGGTCATAAACGGTACTCTTTGAAAAAGCCTGTGCAATTGAGGTCTGCTGTTGGGTAGTGGGAAAATGTTTTGGTTCGTCCCATGTTGCTTAACCACACAGGTGTTTGAGCCAAGCCCAGCCTCTGCCACTCGGCAGACTTGAGCATGTGCTTCATCTTCAAATTGCAAGCAAATTGCTCCTTTGTGACCTTTGTTTGCTGTCACTCGCATATCTTGACTGTTTTCTATTCAACATCCGATCTATTAAACCCGAACCAAGTCCAACTAAAAAAAAACCTCAATAACAATTTATTGGGGACACAGCTGGTTTCTGGTTTGTAACAAATAACATCCCTAATTTTTATTCTGCTGCTTTTCTTTATCAGGGTAGGGTGATTGGATTTCTGTGATTTCACCACTCTTATTATGTCTCCAGAGGTTCCTTGAAGTATTACCTTCTTTATTTACCCGATGTTTTAGTCAGCCACGGTAGACTTTGTTGTCAGACGTACATTCTAAATAATGAGGACATTTTTGTTTATATCTCCTTTGAATTGGACAGCAAGCTCTGTAGGACACATATGTTTCCATAGCTGTCCGTGAGAGTCAGATCCTTCTGTTGCTGACCCTGTGCAGCTCAGGATGTTAAAGGTGGACTTTACATGTGGACAACGTATTTGGATGATCCATCTCCAATTAAAGTCTAACTCACCCCCATGTAAAAGCATTATCCTGTCCTCAGATAAATTAGACAAATTCCACCCAAGCCAGTGCTGCTGAAGCAGTGGAGGACAGAATTGAAAAAAAAAAAAAATTGAACATCATTGATCTCACAATGGAGAAATTCACTTCTGCATCTTAACCCATCCCTTTGGGGAGCAGTGGGCTGCCACTGTGCAGCGCCTGGGGAGCAATCAGGGGTTACGGGTCTTGCTCAGGGACCCAGAGTGGAGGCTGTGGGGATCAAACTGGGTACTTGCAACCTTCTCAGAGCGCAAGCGCGCTGCTCTAACCACTAGGCCACCACTCCCCTTTGGCCCAATTATATATTAGCTTTGTGTATGCAAGATTAATTTGCAATGTGGAAACGGAGGGTGGTTGATCTCCTCTCTGCTCTCTTTGCTCTGACTGTAGGCGGGTTTCAGGACGAGGCAGCAGCTGTCTGCCTGTGATACAGCGTTGAGGGAAGTAGGTAAGATAAGATAAGATAAGATAGGGCTTTATTGATCTCACATTGGAGAAATTTACTTGTCATACATCGGCTTAATAAACAAAAAAGAAGGTGCCAAAAGGAAGAAAGGTGCATAAGGTATAAGGTATATACAGTGTGTCCACATACACTCACCGGCCACTTTATTAGGTACACCTGTCCAACTGTTCATTAACACTTAATTTCTAAGCAGCCAATCACATGGCGGCAACTCAGTGCATTTAGGCATGTAGACATGGTCAAGAGAATCTCCTGCAGTTCAAACCGAGTATCAGTATGGGGAAGAAAGGTGATTTGAGTGACTTTGAACGTGGCATGATTGTTGGTGCCAGAATGGCTGGTCTGAGTATTTCAGAAACTGCTAATCTACTGGGATTTTCACGCACAACCATCTCTAGGGTTTACAGAGAATGGTCCGAAAAAGAAAAAACAACCAAATGCGCGGCAGTTCTGTGGGCGGAAATGCCTTGTTGATGCCAGAGGTCAGAGGAAAATGGCCAGACTGGTTCGAGCTGATAGAAGGGCAACAGTGACTCAAATAACCACCCGTTACAACCAAGGTTGGCAGAAGAGCATCTCTGAACGCACAGTACGTCGAACTTTGAGGCAGATGGGCTAAAGCAGCAGAAGACCACATCGGGTGCCACTCCTTTCAGCTAAGAACAGGAACCTGAGGCTACAATTTGCACAAGCTCATTGAAATTGGACAATAGAAGATTGGAAAAACGTTGCCTGGTCTGATGAGTCTCGATTTCTGCTGCGACAGTCGGATGGTAGGGTCAGAATTTGGCGTCTACAACATTAAAGCTTGGATCCATCCTGCCTTGTATCAACGGTTCAGGCTGGTGGTGGTGGTGTCATGCTGTGGGGAATATTTTCTTGGCACTCTTTGGGCCCCTTGGTACCAATTGAGCATCGTTGCAACGCCACAGCCTACCTGAGTATTGTTGCTGACCATGTCCATCCCTTTATGACCACAATGTACCCAACCCATGATGGCTACTTTCAGCAGGATAATGCGCCATGTCATAAAGCTGGAATCATCTCAGACTGGTTTCTTGAACATGACAATGAGTTCGCTGTACTCAAATGGCCTCCACAGTCACCAGATCTCAATCCAATAGAGCATCTTTGGGATGTGGTGGAACGGGAGATTCGCATCATGGATGTGCAGCCGACAAATCTGCGGCAACTGTGTGATGCCATCATGTCAATATGGACCCTGAGGAATGCTTCCAGCACCTTGTTGAATCTATGCCACGAAGAATTGAGGCAGTTCTGAAGGCAAAAGGGGGTCCAACCCGTTACTAGCATGGGGTACCTAATAAAGTGGCCGGTGAGTGTATGTACAGTGTATCAAAAAAAAAAAAAAAAAAGTACAGGGGAAATAAAGCAGATATTTAGGATGACTTATGTACACTCAGGTGACTTATATACAAATGGAATGACGTTTTACATTAAGTGGTACCAGGTAAGAACACGGTGAGGTGATATATCTATGCAGCTGAGGTCGCTTATTAAACAGTATTATTTAACAGTATTATTGCACAGGTTATTGCACAGTGTATCAAATAGTATTAAATAGTAATTGTAATTAAGTAATTGTAATTGCAATTAAATAATAATAGTTATTGCACATTCGTTATTACAGTTATAGTTACAGTTACAGTTATAGTGCAGCATTGTAAAGTCTGATGGCAGCAGGGATGAATGACCTTCGGTAGCGCTCCTTTTTACAGACAGGAAGGCTTCATGGCAGCCTTGCTGCTGCCTCAAGACAGTAACTGCAGAACAGTTTGTGCTATTACATAAATTCACCAGTAACACATAAAGAGTTGCTAGATTTGTTGCTAGTCACTTTTTTGAAGATAGAAAGTCGCTAGAAGGTCTGAAAAGTGCCACTGTTTAACCCTAGGAGGGCGCCACTGTGACAATGTTAGACACAAAAGCTGGATTTCAACACATATGAAGTAATAAAAATGACCAGGATATGTAGACAGCACTATAAGACACCCATGTTAACAGTTTTTGGTGAAAAATAGAAGATTTGGGGGTGAGGTACCCTTTAAGATATAATACCAAAGCCATGAGAGGCAATAAAATGTTCCGTGTAGACTTTTTATTCAAGATTTTAAACATAAGGTGCGCTCAACCAATGAAATCTGGCAGAGCCAGGACATTAGCCAATCAGAAAGAGAGTAGGGCGGGTCTTTGCAAAGCGGAGCTCTGCCACTCTGAGTTTAATCGGTGTTCAATCATTTTAACTTTTGGAAGAACATCTCAAACTGACCACAGATGGTATGAATGAAAGTGGTGGTGGTCAAAGGTTTTCTTTGGATTCATGCGAACCACCAGGTCAGAAAGTTCAGCGGATAGAACAGCTGACAACAACTTCCCTCGGTAAGTGTGTCTGTTGCTGCTCTTACAGTTAATTGATGAGTTATTTCCAACTGTGGCCACGTCGCCTGTCAGCGTTTATTCCCTCGCTGCCAGTAACTTAGCTGATAAACGCAGCGACTAACCAGGGATCTCCCCATGATTCACTGTTATGTTTTATTTAAAACTGAAAGAGTAACGCTCTAGCTCGGCTAATTTAGCATGACGCGCTTTTTTTTTTTTTTTAAGAAGAAGAAGAAGGGTCGGAATGTGAAACGATGTCCCGGTTTGACTGGGTCTGATTCGGAAAAAGTTACAAAAAATCATAAATATTATTCCACCTGCGCTTTTCTGTAACAAAGAAGGCAGAGCTGCAGTCAGAGCGGCTGTCAGTCAATATGCAGCAGCTTCCACCTCATGAGCAGCTGAACCAGGACACTCGTTAAATAAATGAATGAATGAATGAAAACTTTATTGTCATTGTCACAAGAACAACGAAATTTAAAAAAGTGCGATCAATCCGTGCATATGTTTAAAAAAAATAATAATAATAAGTAAGTAATAAATAAATCTCTGTCCCACAATTTACACACAATATAAGAAATAAATAACAAATAACTGATAAGAACAACTAATAAATAAAAAATAGCACATTCTCACACACATCATCCATGATAATTAATGGTTATTTTTGGTTGCATTTAGTTTTATTATTGCTGTCGGGTAAAAACTGTCTCTAAAATGACAAGGATTTTGATGTATAGATTATTAAGGAAACTACGTCAAAAATAAAACAAACTGCAGCTACAACATGGACTGGAGAATGGGTTCTAACTGTGTGAGACCAGAGAAAGGCGATTCTCAGAGTTTTTGTAGTTATTTGTTATTTTTACACGGAGTGGAGCGCGATGTGAAGTGACACTGTAGAAGCGAGTCGCACCAGAAACATGTGAAAAAGCCTCCTGCGGAACTATGGACTCATTTTACTGCAACCCAAAAACACCTGCCATGCAGACAAGCTAAACCAGCCAAGATTACCTTAAACAATATTTAACTTAAAGCAGAAATGTAATAAAATTTTTCTAATGAAAAAAGTTATGTTTTTTTCTGATAAACTTTAAGCAATTTTATTAAACTTTTTAAAACTTTAACCTCCCATCCATGGATTTTCTATACCTGCTTTTCTGTACAGGTGTTACGTCATGCCGTATCTGATGGGGAAACGCGGCTTGACGTAACACAGGGTCGTGGAGGAGCTGTTGACCATCTCCAGCAGTCAATGAGCGAGAGGTGGGGACACAGAGTCCATCCTGGACATGTCACTGGGCTAAAATATAACCGTTTTTATAAACTTCAAAAAAGTTAATGCCTTTTTATAAACTCATGAGTTGTGATAATTAATTGGTGAGCAATAACGGGCAAAGCAGAGACTGATTATTGTAATGTGCGATCTGTGTCAAATTAAAATGTATGATCTCATGACAGTGTTGGTTATGTGTCCCTCTTTGTCCATGGCTGCTGTTGGCCTTGTATGATCATAGGATTGATTTATATTGAATGTGACAGTGGAGTTAATGTACAGGTGTGAAGAAGATGATGTAATGATGCAAGCTGCTGTCTTTTGAATTAGCTGCAGTTTATGGAGGGTTTTGAAATTGTAAAGTGGAAAGGTGAATGGACTATGGACCAGTTTGGCAAAAGTGTGAAGGAAGAACTTGCTTGATGCTGCAAATATGAAAGTTAACCAGATGATGTTATGGATGTGGAACGTGAAGGAGATTATGCAGAGGGCTGTCCAGGATGGCGCCAAGGCTCTGAAGCTGGAAGGTGGGAGAGATACAGGAATTGTTAATGGAACTACCAGATTTGGTTAAAGTGGACTTTGCACAATAAGCAAATGAGGTTGCTAAGGTGGCATGATGTCCACGGCCCCGGGAATATATGGGCTGACTAGAAACATTTTTCAGTCAAATTAATTATTTTTGCTTTAACCCCTGCCATAGACAGAAACCCTGTTAAAGCTTTAATGTGGTGCGCAGGGCTAGAGCATGCAACCCATGTTCGGAGGCCTCAGTCCTCCACCTGGCTGTCCCAGGTTCAAGTCTCTCCACCCCCCAACCATATTTCTTGTACTGCCTAATGCCACAAAATCACAATAAAAATGTTTTAATGGGAACCCGTCCTGAGGTGCAGTGTTGTTATTTGGTTGCAAACAGAAACATATTTATAGGACTTGTGAACAAAGGCTTTTTGTCACACGGTTCCGAGTCAGTAGCTTACCTCCAAGGTAAGCCCAATCATCCTTACTGTCTCTGCCTTAGCATGCTTCAGGACCATGTGCTTCATTATCACTCATATGGATGCGCAGGCACGCATGGAGCACACAGGACACCTCCCCATGAGAACAGGCTTATCTCTGTGCCGTTTGAGTCAGAGATTGCCTGCTGTGATGTCCCACTGAAGCACGTAGAGTGGGTCCACATAGACTCTGGTTTTCACCTCGACCAAGTCTCACCCCCAGCCGCCACCACCCTGTCCTCACCGCTCCTCATTAATCCTCACCCTACTCCCTTTTCTACATCCAGCACTAATGAGTGTTTAAGAAGCCATGCAACCCTGCACCATAGACATGTTGCGTTTCGTTCTTGGCAAGTGAAGAGCAGGCAGAAATTCTCTCATCATTTAGTTAATTTTATTTTGTTCAGTATTTTATTGAAAGCATCAAAGACAAAATTTAATTGGATCACATCAAACAAACATTTAAGTGAACATTCCTTGGTTTGGCCTGGTCATCATTTTGCATGCAGATGGTTTTCTGTGATAATAAAAGGCTGGATCCTGCTAAATCTGAGTCTTCTAATACTGGATTTGATGTTTAAATTAATGGATTTTAATCTGAAACTGACTGCATGATTAGATTGTATAAATTGGATTGATTTGAATTCATTTGAACTGGATTTAGACATTGAATACTATTGGATATGACCTCTTCGTTTTGTTGAAATAACATTCAATGTTAGCTGGTGCAATGTCAATAAACTGAATCAAATTGTCAACTGCTTATCATGCTTTATATTGACTTTAACTGTTATTTCAGATATTGTTTAAGCTTTTTAGGAAAAGATTTTCACAAATGAATCGTTTTAAGAAGCATTCCATACTAAGTCAAACTTTCATGAGATATCCCAGGTTTTTTAAATAGAAAACTTACATTGGAGAAAGCCATTCATTTCTAAACTGTGTTAGTGGACTGGGTGACAGATTAAGTCAGTTCCCCCGTCACTGTGGGGTTGCAGATGAGCAGTAGTATGCAGCAGTGGAAGGAGTGAACATTCAATGGTTTCAAATCCTGGTATCTCATGATGCAAGATCTGGAGATGTTGGAATTAACAGGGGGTGGAGCTGAAGATCTTTTTACCCACCTTACAGTAGCTGCCTGTCATTTCTATAGATAAGAGAACTGGTTTAAAGTAAAAAGAACCCTCTAAAACCACATTTCTACACATGTGATACTGTAGTGTAAGTGAAAGCTTTTACGGTTCCCAAATCTCAGAGCCACCATATTTACTGCATATATGCACCACTCTTAAAATGGATGCAAGTACTTTGCAAATATAGCAGCAGTGCCCAGATTAATATCTTTAGACTACGCTATATGCAGCCGCTCTGTCTGCAGAAGTTACCAGTATGAACGTGTGTATACGTAATGCATGTAAAGAGCTGGTCAGCTGAAGCTACGGAGGCACTCGCTACTTTAGCCTTTCACTCAAAACGAATCAAATACAGAATCCAACAACTTTAAAATTCTCTTGCGACCATCACCAAGGTGTCTCCCTTTGTAACATGGTGATAGTATTAGTTTCACTAATGGCTGAGGCTTAAGGTAGCTCATTCATTTCAAGACAGCTCTACCTTTACCCTTGAATTTCACAAATAGTGATATGCCGTAGTGGTGCTACGATGTAAAAGTCTGTTGCCTCCTTTCGCTGCCACCGTCTGCAAGCACGTTCTGCATGTGTGTCAACCTTCTTCTTCCAAGCCGCTGTGGTCCATCTTCTTGCACACTATCCGAGGGATTACACCCTCACTTTCTATCTGACGAGATATAAAAAAAACTTAAATTTTTATGTTGTGGTGTACCGTGCAAACCGGTAACCGGCCCATGCCTAGTTTCAACTGAACTGACAATTCTGGATTTAATTCCATAAGGGACTGACTGAATACACTGAGAGGGAGAAAGAAACCAGAACATTGATTACCCCATATATTCCTAACAGATCACTTCCCTCTCAGACTGCAAGTCTACTGGTGGTTCCTAGAGTCTCTAAAAGAAGAATGGGAGGCAGATCCTTTAGCTATCGGGGTCCTCTCCCATGGAACCAACTCCCAGTTTTGGTCCGTGAGGCAGACACCCTGTCTACTTTTAAGACTAGGCTTAAAATTTTCCTTTTTGACAAAGCTTATAGTTAGAGTGGCTTATGTTACCCTGAGCTATCTCTATAGTCATGCTTCTATAGGCTTAGGCTGCTGGAGAACATCTGGGTCTATTTATCTCACTCTGCTGAATTCTCCTACTGTTCTCCAATTTGCATTGTTAGTTGTTATTTCAGCTTTTAACCTTATGTTCTCTCTGTCTTTTTTCTCTTCATAGAAGGTACACCTGGTCTGGTGTTCTGTTTGCTGTAACATCATCCAGGGTAGACAGATCATCGGCTATTATCATATAACATAGAAAGGATTCCTGGATCAATGTCTGCTTCTCTGCTCTTTGTGTCTCTGCTCTGTCTTCTCTAACCCCCAGTCGGTCGAGGCAGATGACCGTTCACACTGAGCCTGGTTCTGATGGAGGTTTTTCCTTCCTGTTAAAGGGGAGTTATCGTCTCCACTGTCGCTTCATGCTTGCTCAGTATGAGGGATTGCTGCAAAGCCATGGACAATGCAGACGACTGTCCTCTGTGGCTCTACGCTCTTTCATGAGGAATGACTGCTGCTTGTCAAGACTTTATGCAATCTACTGGGTTTCCTTAGATAGGAAACTTTTTGACCAATCTGTCTGAATGATATGATACAATCTGACTTTGTAAAGTGCCTTGAAGTGACATGTGTTGTGAATTGACGCTATATAAGTAAAATTTAATTCAACTGGATTGAATTAAACATTTTTCTCAAGCTCTTGGGGTTTGTTTTTCCTTGGGTCGTATGGAAATCATTGCTTACATTCTCGCTGGCATTGTTAATGGGACCAGCTGCTTTTGGATTATGAGCCAGGTTTGGTGGCCGTGGAAAGTACGTGTGGTGGTCTGGGGATTCGGTGGGTGAGAATGGGACGATTTGGGCTGCTAAATGGAATCAGCTGACAAGACTAAGCACAGCAGCAGCAGTGGCCTAAATGGCTCTACCAGGGGACTAGCTAAGGGACAAAAGAAGATGGAGGGGACAGATTTGGTGGGGGCGAGTGTTGGACATTGATGAACAGGTTATATGTGTGTGTGGTTGGGGGAACTGAGCAGTGCTTAGACTGGGAAGGTCACCCTTATGGGCTTGTGGAAGTAGTAATTAAAATGTCCTCCCACTGTGATTTACTTCCATTTACTGTTATCTTTGAATCAGTTTTATGATAGGTCATATAGTCATTTCCAGAGAGCCAAACCATCTTCTGTCATTTAGTATGGCTTTAAATACGTTTGGGGGAATCAATAAAGTGAAATAAATATGTAAGGAAGGGCTTCTCCAGAGAGAAAGAGAGAGAGAGAGAGAGAGAGAGAGAGAGAGAGAGAGAGAGAGAGAGAGAGAGAGAGAGAGAGAGAGTGTGTGTGTGTGTGTGTGCTTGCGTGTGTGTATGTGTGTGTGTGTATGCTGATGCAGTGCAGGGGGATTACAGTCAGCCTTAATGTTGCACACAGTCGCTCATATTGAATGCAGACTGTGTTTTGCTGTATTTGCTGCCACAGCTGCCACGCAGCATATCCGCAAGAGTGTCTGTGTTTGCATTGGGAGGGCTGGGGTGGGGAGGTGTCTGGTGCTTAGCGGCAGCATGGACATCTGTCTCCAACTGTGAGACCCCCGCCTCCCTTCCACAAGCTGCACACACTTTCACAGAGCCTCCCATCACCACTGAGAACACACACACCACACTCGCCAATATCCTGTGTGGGCTGTTTTGTTGGGGCGTAAGGGCTGATAGGGATCAGAGGGGGTCCTCTCTGGATAATGAGAGTGGCTGATAGAAGGTGGCTTCTGATGAGGGCCCCTGTTGGGCCAGTGGGCTTGGGCCAGATATTGCTGGAGGGAGCCGGCTACCCCTTTAAAGAGAGCACAGAAGATGGGACTGTTTGTTTCTCCACAGGCTTGAAAAGAGGCTAAGAAAGATGTTTAGACTTGGGCAAAAGAGCAAAAACATCAGAGTGCTTGTGGGTGTGCGTTCACACCACAGCAGATTGCTTCGTGTCAAGACAAGATGTCTGACGACAGAATGACAGATGCCCAGCTCAATCCCCCACAGCAGCCCCTGAACCGCTTTACTCCATTCCCCCTTCTTTCACTTCTCTCTGAGCTCTCCAAGCCCAGGTATATCATTCCCTCTCTGCAGTCTGTCTTTAGTCTTGGGAGAATTCACACACACAACCACACATGCATTTGTTCATTTAATTTATAAAGTACACATTGATCATAAAATCTCTTGAGGGCTTCTCTCATTTACTTAAAATTTTAACACTTGTTCTTGCAGAACTTACAGCCAGTTCGGAGCTAAAATCCTGATCTTTTTCCATCAGTGTATGCCCCGTACCCTCTAAGCTGACTTCCATTTTGCATGGCTAAAAATGATTAGTGTGGAAGCTGTGACAGAGGAAAAACGGCTCCACTATGTTCAGTATCACAGAGGTGTTTAAAATGGAAGTCAGCTTAGAAGGTGTGAAGGAGCTTGTAAAGGAGGGCTGCATGTTCTACAGAGGCATGTCTGCTGTTTGTTTGTTCAGGCTGCTACATTTAAACAGGTCTGAGGGTGAGGTGGGGTGGGGTGAAGGTGTCAGCAGAGCCCAGATGTGTTACCCCAAAGTTCTGTCTGTTGAAGGCCATGCTGGCTTTAGAAATGCTGGCAGCTGTAAGGTGAGGCTCTTTGAAATGCCAGGACTAACCATAGAGTTGCACCGATTCTAGCAGAAACACTTCCCAGGGATCCTAAATTGTTTCAATAAATCAAGGAATGACTTAACAGTTTTAAACATACCAATAAATCTCAGTTTTTT
Source organism: Fundulus diaphanus (assembly GCA_037039145.1). Taxonomy (NCBI): domain Eukaryota; kingdom Metazoa; phylum Chordata; class Actinopteri; order Cyprinodontiformes; family Fundulidae; genus Fundulus; species Fundulus diaphanus. Next base: position 9,326,251 of record CM073136.1, read on the forward strand.
TCTTCTTAAATATTAAGTTTGAAGCAGTTTTTTTATTTTAAACAAAAGGTTTAAAAAATCAGAGCATCTTGTGGCATGGTGCTGTTGTACAGTTTGAGGTATGCACAGGAAGGAGAATTAAAGGGGATTCAGCTGAAATGTGTCTGGCAGAGAAGATGATTCTTTTTAGTTGGGCTTAGTTCACAGTTCAGTCCCAGAAACTGGAGGATTTGCCTGTTTGTTGACTGTTCGGTGATGCAGAGAGTGACAGCTCTGTAACTCTGGGCGGATATTGATCAAATCAAAGTTTCGTTGTGGATAAGCTTGTGTAAGCAGGCACATTTTCATGTTTTTTTGCAGAAAGTCAGACAAACGTATTTTGTTGCTCTTTCTAGCTCCTAAAGAGAGATCAGAATCCTGTGAAATTAGAATCAGCAGGTCAGAGCTTTGTGAAAATCTCTGATCGGTGTATTTCTACTAGTCCTCCTATTTTCTACCTTGTGGCTTTGTACTTTGAGTCCGTGCTTCGATTAAAGACACAGTTCAGCCCCAGTGGTGCAGATTGCTCTGGCTTTGTTGAAGGGGTTTAAAGAAAAGGTCAAAGTGCACCCACTTAATATGGGCCCCAAAGGGCTACCATGGGTAATTGTGAGTATCTAATAAACTTTTTGAGTTGCTTGCCTTGCTCTGATCTGGTGAATGCTGGGGGGCAGGATGAAAATGATCTGCCTCCCCTGGAGCCACGATTTCAGAATACTGTGTGACAGGTCATGACAGCAGTCCTTTAACCCCACCACATGCTAATTTAAACCTGGGCTCTCCTCAGCTGTCCCATTTCCACCTTCACACTGCGTGGTGGGACACGATCCTGGGCAATTTAGTTTGATTCTGTTTAATCTGCTGTGAATAGTGACTGAGGGAAATGTCAGTAATAGGTATAGAAAAGGTCAGGGGTGTGGTCCGGCATATCATTCCAAGATCCAGGGGGCCAGTGGGATTCAGTGTGCCCCAAATGTTCTGTGCAAAGTAATTGGCCGTCACCGTATGGGTCTAACTAGCCACAAGCAACCATTTCATCCCTCTTAGACACACAGATACAAGCAGCGCAATGACATAATGGTTCAGGGGCCAGCAATCACTTCTAAGGACAGGTATTTTAACAGGGCAGCACATGCAGTCTGTTTGATAATGGGAGCCCATTATTTTTTCCTCTTAAGTATTTGCACGTCCTTTTTCATGACCTTGATTCCAAACAAAACATGATGTTTCATCTCATCACATACTCACACATCAAGAACAAGGCTGTGTTATCTTGACTGGAAGAGAAATGAGTCTTGCTGGTGTAGAGCAGACACAACAATGAATTTACCTTACAAACTCAGACTCTTTGAGTTTGTAGACTGGATGGATGGATGGATGGAAGGAAACACAATAAACTTGGATTATATCACTGCTGCAACTCTCTTTCCTTCCATGTGGAGCCAAACCCGCTTTAAACATATTACCAACACCTAAAGGACGTGTCTGATCCATTAACTGTTACATAGCCAAAAATTGCAGACCTCAGCGATTTGGAAACTGGGTTTTTTTTAAATTGCAATTATATGGCAAATGCAATTAATTGTTCAGCCCTAGCGAGAAGTTAGGTATGTTAACCCAAAATATCTGCTTGGTGTGTTGACATATCGCTTGATTTTAAAAATGCTCGGACGTGCTGGGACCACAGCCCCCGGCTCGCCTCGTCGCCGTCCACCTGACCTGGCGGCAGAGGCTATCCATGCCGAGAGAGAACACCTTTCCCCAGACACAGTTGCTTGCAGACTCCTGGTGGCTTAGCTGACCGGGGGAGTCTAGACTCAGTATCCTGAGAGAGAACACCTTTCACCTGGCACAATTCCTTTCCAACTCCTGCTGGCTTTCTGCAACGAGAAATAATGGAGATATCAAACGTCACTGTTCAGTTAGTTCATTATTATTATTCTCCACAAATAAATTGATTTAAACTTTGCTCAGAAAGTTAATGTTGAAGTTAGGGTTTAATAAATTGCACAAAGATTTGTCGTCAATGAATTTTGTTTATCCATCCTCCATCCATCCTCTTCGGGTTATCCGGGGTCGGGTCGCGGGGGTAGCATCTTCAGTAGGGAGGCCCAGACGTCCCTCTCCCCAGCCACTTGGGCCAGCTCCTCAGGAGGAATCCCAAGGCGTTCCCAGGCCAGCCGGGAGACATAGTCCCTCCAGCGTGTCCTGGGTCTCCCTCTGGGTCTCCTCCCGGTGGGACATGCCCGGAACACCTCATCAGGGAGGCGTCCAGGAGGCATCCTAACCAGATGCCCGAGCCACCTCAACTGGCTCCTCTCGACATGGACGTGAATTTTGTTCAGTGGCATATTTCTATATCAACATAAAAATAAACATTTGGCTGATTAATGAATGAGAATAAAATGAAATACAATAAAACAACATAAAAATGATTGTGAGCCATAATCAATTTGTAAAGGGAAAAAAAATAACCGTATACATTCAGGGGCGGACTGACCAGCCATCGGGAGTCCCAGGAGTTTTCCTGGTGACCCTGCCAGGTCCGCTCAGCTATCCAAGGTTCGGATCGCTCTTCATAACAAAAACAAATTATGGGCGGCTGGCTCGCTCGGGTCTCTGCCACACTGAAATTCCTACAGATTGCAGATGCGGGAGGGAAAGACAGATACTGGCTATCAGCGCTGCTGTTTCCTGCGACTTTTCAGACCCCTGCTCCACCAATTTACTCATTTTCAATGAAGCAACTTCTCGTCTTTTTTCTGTTATTGCCGACTTCACGTGAAAACAGTTCTGCAGTTACTTGAGGCAGCCGTGATTGCCTTTCCACTTCTGCAGTCTCACAGACAGCTGCTCTGCCTTGTCCTGGCTGCAAACCCTGCTATGAAGCTTCATACCCGCCAATCATAGCAGCCAATCATATTGCTCGCCCCACCCTGTTTCTCTTGATTGGCAGGCAAAGTGATTCTGCTGAAAAGTGTCATTATGAAATAAAAAGGCCATTGGGAAAAACACCATTAGAAAATAAAAGAGGACTTTTAAAAAAAATACATTTTTAAATAAAAACTGATGGAATTATATAAAAATAGGTAAACAATAATTTCATATTATTGTGAAAATATTTATGTGAAATAAATGTTTTATTGTTAAACAAATTTTTAAAGAACAATGAAAAATATTTCATCATAATTAATTTTATAAGCATTCAGTTATTTCACAATGTCATTTTCACTTAAAATATTTATATATTTTTTTATTCAAGTAGATAATTTTTCGTAGTGTTTTATTTATTTATTTCATGTTGAGCACTTTGGTGTTTCCATAGTTAACATCCTCTGCAACATTGTCATATTACAACAACATTGCTGCTTTTATTCTCAAGCACACATCCTCATGTTTATGCACCATGAAGCCTGTGCACATTTTATGATCCATCAGTTTTCATAGCAGTTTGGCTCATCATAAGATTGCAGGCCTGTAAAATCATGCACAGAGATATTCAGACTAATGACCAGACTCAGTCAGTACAAAATGTGTACTATTATGTGTTTCCATGACTTGAATGTAGGATAAAACGTCCCCATTCACTTCTGTGTACTTGCTAGTTAACCCAAAGCTAAACTGATGATGTGAACTTTACGTCCATGCAGTGAGTATGTCTCCAGTGCTTATTACATCTAGAGATGCGCCCATCACAATTTTGTGGATGATTTCTGGTCTTCGGGTTTGCTTTGACCTGCTGCACTTTAAATAGTTTTTAGCTTGTTAGAATGAAAACTAGGATGGTTTGGATTACTTAAACCACAGTCTCGCCATGTTTATTCCCTGGAAAATGTAGGTTCCAAAAAAGACAATAGATCCACTTTGATGTATTCTGCGCAGACTTCCTGTTATCTGTAGTCTCTAACACTCTCTCATAACAGCATCCACACCAAAGAGTGTTGTTACCATGTGTCTGGTACTGCTTATTTATGTGTATACATGTGTGTGTTCACTGTTGTGTTCACTGTTCGGCAAAAGATCCGATCTTTGAGTTTCTAACAGACTTGTGTCCGAGCAGAAAATGGGCCAGTTCTGACTACCAGCGATTTCTCAGTGTACCGTCCAAACAAGGCTAATCATTGATCGTTGCTCATACCTGTTTTTCACCCAGTAAATTTGTTGGGTTTTTACCCACAGTAATTCTGTTGAGTTCTAGCAGTTGATCTGTAAAAATAAGATAAGAACTACAGAGGAAAATACTTCATCTGAAAATCAGACTCTGCAACTCTAGATCAGAAAGCATGCACTTTAATAGTAATTTTAAAATGCCGCTCTGGTATCTCAAATGAAGTACTTTGTTGCATTCATAGCGTTAAAATTTAGTTTGAGCTTTGACTGTGAGAATGACTCCCTTTTTGTTGACATCCTGTTGATGAACCATTTGTCTTCCAGTGTCCATAGCACTGGCAGCAGTATTGATTGTTTGGAAAATCAATGTATTTACATTTTCAGTTTTGTGATTGTTAACTAAAAATATTGAAATTCAACTTTGGCAGCAATTCAAATTACCAACTTCTGGTTATAAATTAAGTCCGTGTTGCAAATGAAATACAGTATCAAAAGAAAAGTCAGTCTGAGATACACTGAATACTTAAACTGTGTAGTTTTTCAAATAAGAAATGCTCTTAGATATTTTCTTCAACAATAGGACTATGTTGTTCTTACTTCAAATTTTTTATCTAACATTTGGGTAATTTTAGCTACACTGGTTTAAAGATTCAGGTGTGTACGAATGCAGCTCAGTCACTGTAAAATGGAACAAGACATTAAGCATTAGACAGGCTTTGTTCGGATCTGCCTTGGCATTAAATGTGAAAACGTAGTCGCAATGAACATATAATTTAAGCCTAAAACATAAGGAGTAAGAACATGCAACGGGAGCAGTATTTGAAAATGTTGCTGTACTTTCTGAAATTCTTTTTGTAAAGCACATCTATCAAGTTTTACAGACTAACAGAGCTTCTACGTAGCAGGAATAAAATGCTTTAATTCTATTTCCTTGATATGTCAGTCTTGTATGCAGTGCATTAAAAAGTGCTGTTACAGAGATTGGATGTACTCGACAGCTTATTTGGCAGGAATGGGTAAAGGACTGCGAGGAGCTGTCAGTATAAATAAGGTTGCTTATTTTTGAAGTGGCTTCCAGCTTTTAAGATAAACACTCCAGTAATATTTATGACAGCCTCAAGATTAATGAACAATGCGGATATCCATGTGTGAAATTCCATTATATACAGTTGCTTTATTAAAAAAAAGTTGCGGCAGTGTAGAGAATGCATATCCAAAGCATTTCATGATAGCATTCATGACATAGCAACCTGGTTATGTTTTTGGGGAAGAGGAAGAGACTGCCAGTGAGTGTTGAGTTGACTGCATGCAAACATACTGTTACTAAAACGATGATATTGCCAAGAAATACATTGCAGAATTTAGGTAAAAATAAAAAAGTGCTTAATATACAGATCTTTGGATTTGTTTTTTAGCTGTGTGGTTGAGGAGGAGAAAAGCTAGCTTTATACTCACCGCATTGAAGAGAGCTTAAGGGTGCGCATGCCACAAGTCACGCAATCACACGGTCCCCGCCTGCTAGCTGCCGCGGCGCGAGGTTGTGCACCTCCAAGTTTTTGTAATTTGGCACAGACGGCAAGTTTCAGACGGCAAGCTTAATTCAAAATGGGGGGATTTAAAGAAGCCCTCGCTGAACAAGTTTGCCTGTACTGACAACAAATAGCCCAGAAATTTGAAGCACATCTGTGCTAAATGCTGTATTGTTACTGTTTATTCTGTAACTGAAAACATATAAAAATTACTGGGATATTTTCAGGCGCGGCCATTTTGGAAGTGTGACAGCAACTGTTTTTTCTCTTTTTACTGCATTTCTGTTTACTGGTTCTGTTGAGTACTGTCCCCTTGTGTTTTTGGAGAATACTGCACCTACGTCAGTGCCAAGTATAAACGTCTACAGTGCTTCTATGGGCTCGTGCCCAGTCCACACAGACCTATGCGACAACACAGAGCGTGAGCACAATGGACCCTAAAGTCATAAATGGTGGAAACCTTCTTTAATGTAATCTTGAATTGCAGAAATAACCTCCTGTTGTCATCAGTGAGGCTTCCACAGTGTGTGGAGACTAGGGATGCAGTGAGTTCTGGTGCCACAAGTTCTCATTATATTAAAATGCCCCAATGCATGTCACCAAAGTGAGGTCTGTCTCATGAAGCGCTGTCTAGGTGCTGTTAGCATGTACCTTTGTCTGGTAAAGTTTGCTTCCAATATTCTATTTTTTCTTTTATCTAAGTTTGCAGCTATTATTGTGAAATGAAGGTCAGCACTTTAAGCTTGGCACCCTGTTGTTGTGTTTGGGAGTCTTATTTTGAAGAAAGAACGGAAGTAGTTTTTGTGCTCCCCTGTTGTGAAGATATAGTCAACAAACAAAGACTTTTCATTTGGCTAGTTGACAACACTGGGTTACCAAAAGCAAAGAAGACGGCCTACTGATTTTAAACCATGTGTTAAACTGTGGTGGGATTGGGATTCTGATTATTAATTCTTCCTACTGCTCTATTTGAGTTTTTCATTCAAATAGTCTTTCAAGAACTGATTCATGTTAAACTCGTCACATTATTTCGGTGGACAACTGAGCGATCAGATCCTGCTCCAAAACCCGCTCTATTTCTTTGTACTACCTGTAAACCATGAAGGACTTTGACCATCTTTCCCATCTGCAATGTGAGACCCTCAATATGTAATGAGAGAATGTCTGATCCCTCAGGTAACAGCTTCACAATGCTGACTACAGAGGCATAAAAAAGAGACACTGATCTTAAAATAAAATTCACATTTCAGGGCTAAACCCAGGAAGCACATGACAAAATTCTGTATTCAAACATTACTGTGGCTGATAACATTGAATTACACAATTTGCTCACTTAGATGTTGTCTCTTTGTCTTTGGTTATGGCTGTGTGTGCATATGTGGTAGTGTGTGTTTATGTGTGGGTGTGTGTGTGGGGGGTAGGGGGGTCAGAATGAAGATTTCAGGGCTTTGTGTGCCTCAACTACTGGAGCCTTCATTATTGATGTGCTGGGATACCACACACTCATGATATAAAGCCAATGAAGACCTCAGGGATACATGCACACCATGTTTCAATTCAGGCCTGTCAAGTACAGTCTGAACAACGTCTCATCATGCTTTGTGCTTCTAAGCTTGCTGACAAGAACTCATGCGATTGACTCCTGTATATATTGTTAGATAAAGAGATGCGTGATCAGCAGATGTATGCTCTACCAGACGACAGACTGATGCAACATCAGTGTCATCAGCATAGAGGCTTATTTAACTATGTTTCTGAATCTTGTTTTTTTTTTCTCCCAGTTCTGAGAGATGACTTCCGTCAGACACCTAGTGATGTGGTGGTTGCAGCAGGTGAGCCCGCTGTCATGGAGTGTATTCCCCCCAGAGGCCATCCTGAACCCACCATCTCCTGGAAGAGAAACAACATCCGAGTCAATGATCGAGATGAAAGGATTACTGTAAGCAGAACTAACCTTCCATAAAGATAGAAAACAGCATGCCATTGTGTCCAAAGAGAAAGTTTAAGATGATGAAATGTGTGCATTTTCTATTTTAAGACAATAATTTTAAATTACACACATTAGCTCTATATGATCTCTGGAGCTTTACCACTGCTTATCTTATATAATGACTGTAATGATTTTTGTCCAGTTAACACCTCCGATCTATCTGCTTAGAGGAGGAATTAGGTAATAATAGAGAGAGGTGCGCAGATCTTCTGCTTTATCCTAACAAAACCGGAGTCAGACAAACAATGTCTCAATGTCTTTTGGTCCCCTCAACTTTACATTGCTTCTGGTGATAAAGATTTCCTGGCACAACATTCTTAAGGTCTCATAAACTTCTCAAACAGATTAATTTGTGGAAGCAACACTTTGGGATGTTTTAACTTAACCCATTGTGCTGTAAATTTGTGGCTGTGCTCAGGTTCATCCTCACATGGGCCAATTGTTGAACACACCTTAAACTCGTAAAATATTTAACGATACAGATGAGTTCATAGTTAACTTTGTGAAAATAATGTGCCCAGGTGACTGCAAATCATTCCTAAATCATAAGATCTCCATCTCTATGCTTGACAATTGTTACCTGCTATGTTAATTTGATTGTGGGTTGTTACATAAAACCTTAGCTGGGAGTGACTCTACATCCCTAGAAACAAACACTTGAGGCCTCAGGGTGAGTAATGAAACACTGTAAGATGGCCATCAGACATCACAGCACATCATATATTGATTTTGAATATTTTGCCTACACACCTCCCACTTTAAAAACTGAGCAGTGGAAACCATTTCCATGGCGATTGGCCTAGAGCTAGAATCATTGTCAAATAATGTAAGCCTTAGCAGGGGGGAGCCATCTGTCACAGCTCACACTGAACATGACTGAGTGGCTTTTTCTCTTGACTAACATGTCTCAATATCCTGTTTTCACTCTTTCTCCATCTTGTCTTCTTTCCTTCCCCTCCTCCACAATTTCTTCCCAAATCCGCTTTGTCCCTTTTCATGCATGTCCTTCTGTTCTTCTCTACCTCCCCCTTCTTCCATCGTTTTCAGATGCGAGGAGGAAAGCTGATGATTTCAAACACCAGAAAGAGTGATGCTGGCATGTATGTTTGTGTGGGAACAAACATGGTTGGCGAGAAAGACAGTGATCCAGCTGAACTAGTCGTATTTGGTGAGTTATTTTGAAACTTGAACTTATCTTCGTACACTGAATTTGGTTCTTATTCACACTTGTTTGTTGAGAACATCCATTTGAAGTCCATGTGAATTTCATTGTTTTTTGTGTTGCCTTTCCTTGCTAGCTGTTGGAGTAGAGGGTAAATCTTTTCTTTCCAGTTGCCCTCTTATTTTTCTCCTGTCTGACTCTCTACTCACTGTGACTGCTGTATTCATATAACTACATGTATCTGTTGTGTAGAAGACAAGACTAACCATTGTTTATCTTATACACTACGTTACAACAGTAATAATTTAGGGTTTTCCAGTCTGTCACATTTTTTGAAACCAACCATGATCTCTATGAAAGCTTGCAAGGCATACTTGCCCCAGTATGTTTACTTTATGTTCCTCATGAACTTAAGTCATTTATTAGTTGATTGTGTCTTGACTTTGTCCTAGTGTTGAGAGTTTGTTTCAAACTTAGAAAATGAGTTGTTGATGATCGAAACAATCTCTAGCAGATGGTAGCATTATTAAAATAGATCTTAACAATTGCTCCTTTTTCCATTGAAAGTCCCATTGTTCAAAGCCCTAGGCTTTGGTTTCCAGGGGTAAAGGAAAGCCTGGGGCTTTTAAGTAGGCGCGTTTCCTTTGCTGCAGGTACGTTTTTTAAATCCGCCTAAGGGAGGTTTGGCAGAAAACTGCACTTCACCTTCAGTCCAGCGGGTGGTGGTAAAAGGAAAACCAAAGCACCACCAATGTTGTATCCTTTTCATATTTTTTTTCAAACTTTAGTCAAATCTGTGTACGTAGTGGTCAGTTTGATTGAACCTATAGAGTATTTTCAGGTCAGTTCTGATTTCTTCTATTCTTTAAAGAGTAAGAGTACGTCATTTTGCTTGATACTTTTGTAACTAAAAAAAAAAAATTCAGTTTATCTAACACCTGTTTTCTAGACCTCACAATTGCCCCTTTTCTGTCCTGTATATATGCTATGCAGCCTGTCTTGTAACTTTTAGGTGTTTAAATGAAAATTAGTAATAGTTACTGAATTATTTTTGTTTCAGCTGATAAATAATAGTAGATGATGAGCAGCTTTAAAGCTATACAGCTGATTAATTCCTTCCATTATTCCTTAAATTGCACTGAATCCATAAGCAGGGAAAGTTTAAATAATTATTTTATATTAAAAAAAATGTATCAACCTGTATCTGCCCAGAGTTGCTGCTTTAAAACTACATGATTAATTTAGAATAACTAGCAAACACTGATTAACACACTTATTATTAAGATGTATTTTTATTTTATTAATGTAATATGTAAACTACTGAAATATTTTAGTAAGAAAAATAATTATTAGAATAACAAAAAAACAGATAATTAGTCCACAGATACAAGGAATCGATACCATTACTAATTATAAGCACATATTTATAAAGTGTGGAAGCTGACAGTGGAGTATGACACGGAGAGAATCCCTGGGAGCTTCCTGCTACCTGCATCCGATGTCTGCCCTCCTGCAGAGCTGTGGGCATAAAACCATGAAAAATAGAAAATAATTAAGAGTTTACACTCCACCATTTTAGATTTACATGAAAACTCAGTCTTTGAGAAATGTGTTAGTTTTTTATTTACCAAAAAATTTTAAGTGTTCCATTTAATCATTAGTACTCTGATATTTCTCACAGAACTGTGGTGAAACAGTTTATAATTGAATCTGCAAGCAGCACTGGGCGGCTTTGGCAGCTTAGTTCTGATCAGCCTGTGTCGCAACTGCAGGAGATCAGCATCGCCGCCTCCGGTGAGCCTGCTGCTAGAACTTGCAAGTCGCTACAAGGTGGCAGTGTAAACAAGCAGCCAGATTCTTTCATGTATAACTGAGGTACACTCCCTTAAGGCTACATCACACAGCAGGTCTTGATGCTCAATTAAAATTAAAAGCAGCCGTCATCAGACATCTGTCTGAACTGTTCAAGACCGCAAAGCGACTTGCATGCGCGCATAACAGAAGGAGGCGTCACACAGCAGTGCGCTGCTTACGGAAGAAATGGTGAATGTAACGGTTTCTAGAAGTTTTGTTTGAAAACAAAATCCTCGAAAAAATAAAAATTGCGGATACCGGTCTGCATCTCTCCTTGTTATTATTAGAAAGCTGCTGAGCAATGGGAGGTCATGATAAGACCCTGTTACTCTGATTTTAAATGGGCCGCGGCTATGTCATCATTTGACTACACCAACCCGCA